>JASVEL010013554.1:0-132388 GCA_032618575.1 Nicotiana noctiflora
TTTGAGGTTTCACACTGTTTTTGGAGTTAGAGTTTTTGGGTCAACCCTAGACTCTTTCCCCTTAACGTTTTTGAATTTTGGTGGCCCGTATGATGGATCCCCAAACATTCTCTTCCACTTACCGGGTACCAGGGCGTTCCCTTCAACAAGCACTGCTCCTTTCGCAAAAGGGACTTCCCTCAAACCTACACAAATGCAAAGGTGAAATACAAAGAAAAGGAACTGGTAAAAATAGCGATTTAGATAGAACAATGCTGCTATAACAGGTATTAGAGCATACCATGATCCTTGGCTTCCCATTGAGCTCGGGATAAATCGTGCCACACTCGCTCAATATATAGGCATATCGAGTACAAGCAGCCGACCCAATCCCGAAGATCCAGAATCGCGCTAGGGTAGGTCGCTATGGCCAAAATGGGAATATCATCTTTTCCACTGGAATTAGGTTTGAAGTCCTTACTTGGACAAATCGTCTCATCCATCATCCACTCTCGAGCTCATCGGTACAGGAAAAGAGAGACCTCAGGGCTTGACAACGAAGCTTGATTAGGTCCATATGGAGGAGACGAGGGCTATACATCCTTATTAGTTGGTTGAGGGTGAAGGGAATCTCCTAGATCATGTTTGCATTATTTTTACTCATATAAACGATACGCCAGAAGGAAGGATGAATTTGGCCAATGGTTACTTGATACGGACGATAGAAATCATGAATCACGGGGTCGATCAGGGGCGAGGATGGCCCTACCGGCCCTAAAGTGAATGGATAGGTACACACACTCTCAAAAATGGCTTTATATGTCGTAATATATTCTTCCCTAGCAGCTAAATCCACAAGCACGGTATCCCCCAGCGGCAGTCAATTTTCACCCTTCCAATGTCTGTTATCGAACTTATGTACCGAATCATGGGTCCGAAACGCTCTGGCTTAAATGATACATACCCATATCATCAACTTCTTTACAAGTAGCATAGAAATATCACAGATTTTTAGAGTCCCATAAAAAAATTTAATTGTTATTACCATTTTCACGGTAAACAACCCAATCGCAAACACGGAACCTACTTCACGAATGTAAGCACTGCTCAACTTTCCTGTATGTGAACGCCGGAGCACTATCTCAATGCACCGAAGGAAACCAGTCACTAGAATATTTGTAACATCAGTCAATATCCAAATCAAATTTCCATATCCATTAACCATCATAAATCCAACAGATGCCCGTAGGACCTCAACCAAAAATACTAACAAGTCCCAAAACAGCATACAAACATAGTCGAACCCTTAAATCACCTCAAACAACAACAAAAATAGGAATCACTCATAGATTAAAGCCTAATGAACTTTGGAACATCAAATATGTACAACTGATGCCGAAACCTATTAAATCACATCCGATTGACCCCAAATTTTGAACACAAGTAAAAAATAACATCACAGACCTACTCCAAATTTTGAAATTAAAATTTGACCCCGATATCAGGAAATCCATCCCTGCTCCAACTTCTCAAAAACTCAACTTTCACCATTCCAAGCCTAATTCAACTACAGATCTCCAAATCACAATCTGGAGATGCTCCAAGGTCCAGAACCATCCAACGAGATAACGGAACTATCAAAGTTCCATTACAGAGTTGTTTACACATAAATCAATATACGGTCAACCATTTCAACTTAGGTTATCCATTATGTGAGAAAGTATCTCAATTTATTCTGAAATAGTTCCAGACCCGAACCAATTAGCCCGATAAGTCAAATATCAACTATAAAGTATAAAAGGAAAAATAAATAGGGGTACAGGGTTCCAACTTTTGAAACAACCGGTTTGGTCGTTACACCATAAGAATATACTAAGCTCAAGTCGAAAAGTTAACTCAATAGTCATCCCCTGGCCCACATCTCAAAATTGGGTAAAAGTTATAAAATTCGAATACCCATTTGACCGCGAGTTCACCTATACCAAAATTACGCAAATCGATACCAAAATCTTGATCAAAACCTTAAAATCTAGCCTAAGAATTTTTCTTACTTTTCCCTAATTTTCTTCCATAAATCACAAATTTAATAATAAAATCGTAGGCTAATCATCGAAAACCAAAATTAGGTAGGATCACCTACCCCAAACACCCACGTAAAAATCTCTCAAAACAATTGTCCCCCACTAAACTCCAAAATTAATTTTTATGTTATGAACTCAGACCCCCATTTTGAACATTTAAATCCTCCCAATTAAGCCTTCAGAATGATCATGACCTTTTCCACCCGTTCGCATAGCACAAGATATGCTGCCCCTCTAGTTTTTCTTATGCGAACACGGAGTCCTCCGTTCATATGTGCACCTCAGCCTCTTCCAACCTATTCAATTGCATCTCACCTAACACAATTGTGAAGCAAAAACGCGTGAAACCTAGTTACCTTATCATATCTTCGTGAACGTGGCCTTGACCATGCATTCGCTGTTACCACGACTCAGAATCCTCTAAAGGTCGTGATGGTGTTAGAAACCACTATTTTCCAAGTCAACACTAAATAATTAATTAAATTCTTATTTTAATATTTTTGAAATCATAAATTTCCTTCAATTTAACTGGTAAAAGACGAACTTACATAATAAATAATAATATTTTCAATTCCAATATTGAATATCCCATAATCCCAGAACTCGGTGGCACGGGTGCATGAGCATCAACTAGGAAAAGTAAAACAAGATACATCATCCGTCTGGAATACAAATTTGGACGGGAAAGAAAAATATAAAAACTCTTAAGGAGTCTTGCTGGCTGTGGATCGTAACATAAGATATAGCTCACCTAAGACCTCGCACCAACCACATAATTGTCCAACGAGGCCTTTATATGTGTATGTGCCTTTACAACAAAATGTATAACAAGTATAGTATAAGTACAAAAATAACACGTAGTAGGAAGTATCTAGCCTAACACCAGAGGAGAAGTCACATGGGAGTCAGCATCGATACTTACTAGTGGTCCGATACAAAATGAAATAAATAATTATAAATACGTGGCACAATTTCCCTTTTTACAATAGCTCAAGATCATTAACAAATTTCTTCCTCAACTGGAGCATACATATATACAAAATGGACCTCACCAAATAGGTCATTATAATCCAAATAAGGAAGGTGGCTCACCGATATATTGGCTTCTTGACAAATATTATACACGATTTATGCGAGGATGTTTTATAGAATTAACGAGGCATATGGCCTGATCCCGTCATGATATATGCATTACCGAGGGTAAAATGCGACGAACCATAGATGCATCTATTATACTTGCGATGCGAACCGACCGCTCCCATGAGAGTATGGTACATAATCCCGCCAAGGCGAATGGTCCGATCCCCTAAGATGTGAGGCACATAATCATGCTGACGCGAACAACCTCATCCCTTAAGCATAAGAAGCTATAACAGGTCCTTGATCCCACTAACGAACAAATGTGTCAGTTATAATTTCTTTAAAAACCTTTCAACGAAAGCATATATACGTCGCGGAATAATTAGGAGTACAATTACTTAATGATTAATCATGAATTCATAAAGTCTCTACAATAGCATGTCTAGTCTCAAGTAGTAATGTAAAATAAAGGAATTTAATAGGCGAGAGGCTGCTTAAATAGTACAAATATAGCATAATGTGAACCTAACCCTATCTAGACAATAACATGAAAATAGATATGTATGGGCTCTCATCACCTAACATGTACGTAGACCCCACAACAAGTAGCACATATCAATTTGAAATACCTAGGGGTAATTTCTCTCTCACAGGAATAGACAAGAGACTTACCTCGCTCTGAAGTTTCATAACCGGTACAAGCTCTTCTGAAGACTCAAACGGATGCCCAACGTTCCAAAACTAGTCAAAAATTGTGCAAATTGATATAATCTCCCTCGGGCACACGTGCCCGGACTCCAATTTTTTTTTAAGATAAACTTTATCCATAACCCCATGAACTCAAATATATAATTTATTTCCAATTCCATACCCAAATTCGTAGTCAAAATCCAAAGATACAATTTTTTAGTTTTTCATGAAAAAATCCCAAATTTCTACAAATTTTCATGTATATACATACATACATATATATATATATACATACATATATATATATATATATATATATATATATATATATATATATATATATATATATATATATATATATATATATATATATATATATATATATATATATATATATATATATATATATATATATATATATATATATATATATATATATATATATATATATGATGAAATTCTCTCCTCAAAAGGTAAAAATATCGCCGCCCAAGCCGTATGAAAAATGGGTGAAATTAACTCAAACCCCTCTTTTAAAAGATTCTGCCCAACTCAGGTCTGCCCTTCTTCGTGTTCGCGGTAAAAGCCTCGCGTTTCTGATGTCTCTAGGATCTAGTGCTTTGCGTTCGTAGTTGAATCTCCGCATTCACGAAGGCTAATTGGCTCCACGTCGAGTTCCCCCTTTCCTTCTACGCGTTGGCGATTGACCCTTCGTGTTCATGTGGTTTCCTCAGCAACCCCTCTACGTTTGCAACCTTTAACTCGCATTTGGGAAAGCCAAAAACCAGCAGCCTCAAAATTCCTCTGTATGAAAGTGGGACTCGTTTCGTGTAACGACCCGGCCCGTCGTTACGGTAATTACCACCCCGTTACCTTGCATAAGGTGTTGTATGCTTTTATATCAGTGTTAGAACCTATCGGGTGAGTTAGGAGTGAATTGAATTGAAAATGAAGCAAATAGCATGTTTGAAGGAAGTTCGAATATGGAAAGTCAACCTAGAGTTGACTATTGAGTTAGAGTGCTCGGAATCGGATTCTGATGAGTCGACTAGTTTCGGGGGATCATTTATGACTTAGGAGAGCAATCGGAAGTGAATTTGGAGGCCCGGTGTAGTTTTAGGCTTGAATTGGCTAAGGTTGAATTTTGGCGAAATCCGAACGGTAGGTGAGATTTCGACCCGAGAGTCGGAATGGAATTCCGACAGTTGCAGTAGTTCCGTTAGGTGATTTTGGATATGCATGCAAATTTTCAAGTCATTCGGACATCGTTTGGTCGGGTTTTTGATCGAATGTGAATTTTTGAAATTAAAGTTAAACTTAAGCTTGAATTTGTTGAAAAAGGACGATTTTGATGTTAACGATAGAGTTTTGATGATTGGAACAAGTTTGAATGATGTTATAAGAGGTGTTAGTACTTTTGGTTGAGGTCCCGGAGGCTTCGGGGTAAATTCGGATGCCCAACGGGTCATTTTTGGAAGATTTTTGCCGTTTTGAGCATAAATGTAATGATCCAAAGGTCTATTTTTAGTTCTAGAGATCCAAATTTGATTTCGAGACTTTGAGAATTTAAATAATGAATTATAGGACTGATCCGGAAATTTTGGTTTAATTTCATCAAGTCGCGATTGGGTTTTTGAGGCGAAACATGAGTTAATTGTTTAACGAGCAAAATTGATGTTGCACTTAGCAAATGAGATCCAAATTCAGTTTTGTTTGAACCACTGGATCCGTATCAAAATTACGGAGTCATAGGAAAAAGAATCGTCGAATTCCGAGTTCGAGTTCATATAATGGACATTTTTAGTGAAATAAAAAGCTTGTGCAATTTTCTAGGCAAAAAGCTAGTATTTTCGCTTTTGCGGTTAACAGTACAGCTTCTGCGAAGAACAATAATCCGCATCTGCGGTGAACATCCGCATCTACGATGAACTAAAATCGCACCTGCGGTGAACAGTAACCGCAGATGCGAAAATCGCTGGACATTTAATTTGGGGCATCCGAGATGTTTTCTTCATTTTTGGAGCTATGGAGCTCGGATTGAAGCGATTTTCGAAGCGATTTTCACCATATGGATGGGGGTAAGTGTTCTATATCCAAAAGTGATTATATTTAATGATTCCATGGTTATTTTCATCAAGTATTAGTGAATCAAATGGAAGAAATCGGAGAAATTTATAAACTTTTCAAAAACGAAAATTTAGGATTTGAAGGGTCATTTGTGGTCCGATTTGGGAGTTCTTGGTATGTACGGACTCGTGGAGAGACGAGGATTCCGAAAATATAAATTTCGTAATTTTTCAGAATGTGGGCCCGGGGCTCGGGTTTTGCCAAATTTCGTGATTTTTGATATTTTTCGAGTTCTTTCGATTGGGTTATGTTCCATTAGCCTATTTTGATATATTTGTACTGATTTTGACTAGTTTTGACGTGCGTGGATGCCGGTTCGAGGAACTAAGGCGTCGCGGGCATGAGATTTCGCCGGTTTGAGGTGGGTAATACTTGTAAATGATGTTCTGAGGGTTAGTTAACCCCGGACTTGCACATCTTAGTGCTGTTGTGTTGAGGTGACTTGCACGCCGGATAACGGGCGTGGGGTAGAGCACCATTGGGGATTGTGACTTGGTCCGCCCCGCGTAATAATAATAATCACTTAATTGTTGAAATGAATCGGACTAATTATCATGTTTGGGCTTCATGCTGATTATTTGAATCCTTTAGGGATTGGTATCATTGTCTTGATAACACTGTGCATATTTTTATCTAAATTTAAGGTTTTAAATGGTATTTTTGCTATTCAGCATCTTTTAAGGTTATGAAAAACTTGAACAAGGTCTTAATGACATTTTTAAAGATGTGAGCTAATATGATATTGTTGCCCGTGGGGCTTTCTTGATTATTTGTTAGACTGATTGGGGTCGAGGGCCATATGTTAGGGCATGACATTTCATGTGAGCATATGCATACACATGCATGGATCGGACTGCACGCCGCAGTGGTATACGGATCGGGCTGCACGCCGCAGTGGTTGTGATATTAATATTGTGCTTGGGCCGTAAGAGCCCCTCCGGAGTCTGGACACCCCCAGTGAGCACGGGTACCCAAAAGGATCGGGCTACACGCCGTAGCGGTCATATGCATTGCATGGCATACATACATTGGTTTACGTGTACTACGTGGCATAACATTTTAGCACTCATACTTTACTGGCACATGTGCATTAGTTGCTTTATTGACCAGATCTCCTGGTATAAATTGTTAAGGAGTGCTGAGCCCGAGAGGCTGATTTGAGTGCTGACTTGCACTGCTTGAGATTCTCCCAGGTATTGGTATGTTATAATGAAAGAAAGTAGCTAAAAATTGAGATTTCTAATAATCTATTCACATATGCTGGAAAAGAATAAAAAGATAGTGTTGTATTGTGTGGCATGAGATAGTGCTTTGCGTGGTTTTCTTCCCTTCAACATTATTTACTTTTATTACTGCTGAGTTGGAAGTACTCACACCCGACTCCCTGCACCTTGTGTGCAGATTCAGGTACATTACAGCAGAGATGATTCTATTGCGGCTCGGAAATGCTTTTGGACAGTCGAGGTAGCTGCCAGCGTTCGCAGGACCTGATTCTCCAGTCTGTCTATATTTTGTTCTGACTATTCCACACTTGTGCACAGTTATATTCGCTATTTACACACTGTATACTCTGTAGAGGCTCATGACTCTTGACCCTTCGGTCTATGGGAGTTGGTATGTTTTGGGACTTGGTTCCCCGTTTTCATTATGTGTATCGCTATTGCTTCGTGATTTGATATGCTTAAATGGGCTAAAGAGAGCTTCTAGCTCCGTTATTGTTATTGATTGGTCGGGCTGGCTTAGCAATGTGCTGGGCGCCATCACGACCGGATTTGGGGTCGTGACAAGTTGGTATCAGAGCCTAGGTTACTAGGCCTCATGAGTCTTGAGCCGGTTGGTAGAGTCTTGTGGATCGGTACGGGGACGCCTGTACTTATCCTCGGGAGGCTGCGAACCTTTAGGAAACATTTCACATTTCTTGGAATTCTTATCGTGCGCACTTGATTCAGCTTGAGATATAATTTTGAAATTCCTTCGCATCGAGCACTCAGTAATATAATTGACTTATGGCTTGCAATTCCCCGATCGAGGGGCGAGATATAATCACCGTGAATTCATGTTGGGCCAGTCGGGAGGACTTGAGGCCAGATCCTTGTCTATGGCTTGAGCACCAAGGTACTAATTTCGCGAGTCGGTATTATGAAGTTCATACGATCGGTATTTGATATGTGTTATGATTCGAGCAGGTACAACGCATGTTCATGTAACAATTATGATGATATGATTTGTGTAGTATTGAGACTGATGTTGTTGATATGCATTGGGATATCTTGTTGGGTTGTGGAAGTATTGTTAGAATGGTTTGGTGATTCTCTGGCAGGTGGATAGGCCAATTTACAAAGGAAACTCTGCCGAAATTTTTGGAAAATTCGGGACTTAGAAAAGATTTTGTCACCTAAAGAGGGGGCGTAACTGTTGTGTGTGAATGAATGCAAGAATTGCAAAAGAGTTAATGTTTCTGATGATTCGAATCTCCGCCGAAGCTTGTAAATGACTTGAGTTTAATCTAACTAGAACTTTGTGGCATCATTTGAGTAAGAATGCTATGAGTAGCTAGAAGTGCCTTGATGTATGGCTCCGAGCCAAGTTGGGGAGGTTGCTACTGATTAACTGATTGCACTATTATGTGCTATGTTGATTCTGTCTCTAAGTATGTTGGAGAAAATTCTAATAAAGGTTATAGTGCTTCGTAGATGTGAAGAAATACTAGGATGTTGTGAACTTATGTTGGTAAAGAATGTTCGGTGTATAGAAAAGAAAGATAGCTAATTGTATATGGATGTAATCATGTTCTGCGGTGTCAGAGATCTAGCAAAGCACGAGTGGTTCTGTGCAATAAGACAGTTGAATTATAACTGAATAAGGGTGAATGACGCCCGAGAATGGTTTGCAATGTTCAAGATTTTTTGTTTGCTTGTAACAGTCAGGTGCCTTAAGATTGTGTATGTAGCTAAAGATGGCGGTTTCGTTAGAAAAGATCAAGGCTTGTGTTATATCATGTGAATGATGGGATTCTACGTATCCGTATTGGGAAGTTCATCCAAAATAAAGTGTGGTAGAATGTGGTACTTATGGGATCACTGAGAGAGTATTCAGTGGCCTATGGGTCTTAGACCGTGTGGCCTTGTGTACGAGTCTTGCGTGGTAACAAGGGTTGAGGCATTGTCGTACTACAATAAAGACTGATATGAAATTAGAGATGAATCAGAAAGGAAACTGGGTAAATGGAACAACTTGTTAATAAACCAGAATGGTATAAAAAGGAGTACGATTGATTCCTGGTATGTGGTTGAAGTAATGAGTCTTGCAGACATTGTGCAGCAAAGCTCTTGAGTGTTGGCAGTTGTGTAACTTGATATGGGTATAAGGACTCAGTCCTGGCAGTTAAACTTATGCAACGAATGGGAAGAAATAGTTTGTGATGTGTTTTATCATGGTTTGAAGATGAGTATATTCCTGTCGGTATGCGAAGCGTGGAATGTGTAATGAGTTTTATTCTATATGGGATCACGAAAGTCCTTGACTAGTTGAGTGCGCCGATGTTGAGGCGGAGGAAAGGGATATGAATTTCCATGTTGTCTTAGTGTGATATGGTATACACGATGTGTTATGGAAAGTTGAAAATGGCATATTCAAGGTTTTGAGATCAGTTCATAATATATGTGAAGTCAATGAAATTATTGAGCAGCGCGGACAGCTGCAGGTGATTTAAGAATCGATCTTTCTGATGATTTAAGAAATGGTACTGCTATTCTAGTAATTTGGTAGGGAATATGGTCCAAAAGGACAAGGTAATGTAAACTGATAATATCTAAAGATATGGTGGTATTCTCTTGTTGGATCGACTGTAATAATTGAGTCGTTGATGGCCTAGTGAAATTCTTAAATGGTTTTCGTAGTACGAATGGGCGCTTGATGTGCGTTATGTATTCGTACGGTGGAGTGTGGAACCAGGATAGTGATTCATGTGTTATATATGTGTTGGAGACTGGAAGTTCTCGTAATCCGCCTATGCAGTGGTTGTATATCGTGTGTATCAGTACCGTTTAGCGGTTATTGGAAATTGGAAGCCCTAGTGGCTCTCTCTTAGCTTGATATGATGAATTTGGGTTATGATACCTTATTTCAGACTGGTTGTCATAAGCCAGGTTGTCTAGACTAATGTGATATGGACTATGTCAAAAAAATGTCACAAACTGTGTGGCAGAGTGCGTCAGATCATGCTCCAGCAGGGTAGATGTACCCTAGGGCCAGAGGACGGTTGGTAGGTATTGCTTTGTCAGTTGGGCCTTCGTGGCGGATGTCAGTGTAGAGGTATTTACCATTGATTTAGTTCCGGTATTGAGGAACTTTGTCGGATGCGTTTCATGTGGCCGAGCTTGAGGCTATATATGTGTTTTTGTTGCAATGAGCAACTTGACCCGATGTGCATTCCCTTTTGCTAGATTTATGTATGGATCGGGTGGCACGCCGCCACAAGTATGGTATCTGGATCGGGTGGCACGCCGCCACAGGTATGTTATTGGAATGGGTTGCGCGCCGCAACAGTGTGATGTGGAAAATATAGTTTCCTATATCTTACCTTGTATACAATAGTTCCTAGCTTCCGAGGAATAGTCCGTATTGGTATCGCTCGGGGAATAGCACATCGGTTGTGTCTTTTCAGGATTTGATAGCGTATATTTATCGTATCACCGCGGGTGAGGTTGATTGCTTGGGTTCAAGACCTAGATCTGTGCATGGCAAGTTTGGCTAACCGTTTAGAGCTTGGTGACTCGAGGTGCTTCATGAGTAATAATGTTGGGATAGAATCACGAATCGTGGCAAGGCCACGTGATGTTATGACCTCTCGAGGAGGATTCGGGTACTCTATTTCTATAATGCGAGACGCGATCTCAGTTCTATATTATGATGGCACAGAGGGATTGAATTGCAGCTCTTTTGCTGGAGACAGTTGTCATGATTTGAGCTGTCATGATTCGAGTGTGTGCAGACATTTCTATTGGAGCCTATGTTGTGCTCGTCGTGGCTTAGGCCGGTGTTTGAGATGTCATATCACCAGTGCGGTGTGTTATAATCGAAATGATCGTTGGAGCCAATAATGAGTGTGAGTATATGTGATCTCAGCTTGTTAGAAAGGTAATATCGAGGTTGGGCTCCAGAGCATATTGTGGTATCAGTTTGAAAAGGGAAATAGATTCACGAATGGTTAACCTGAGAGATGGGTTCGGTATATCGCGTGCTTCAACTGCCGTGGGCAGGATATGGAGGTGTTGGAATAAGACTCTATCTAATGAAAGAGGTTTTCGGCTAGTATTTGGTTATTGTGGCCAGTTGTTGTGATTAGAGACTATCGTCTCGAGTGATTGGGTTGTCGATACATCATACGATCTCACCGGAGTAGTGAATATGGGTTATTGCAGTGGATTCGAGTGTATCCTGAGTATAGGCAGGGAATTTGCATTTGGCATATGATTTCAGAAAGTGCAATGTGATTTATAGTCCGGATGGTCTGTGAAATTTTGACTATAGGGTGTTTTCGGACTTATGTGAGATAGGGTGACGCATGATCGCCCGAATATATGCTTAGTAAGGTCATTCAGCCATTGAGTTGCTTCTAGTACAACTCTGGGTCCGCTCGAGGACGAGCGTTTGTTTAAGTTGGGGAGAATGTAACGACCCGGCCCGTCGTTACGGTAATTACCACCCCGTTACCTTGCATTTAGGTGTTGTATGCTTTTATATCAGTGTTAGAACCTATCGGGTGAGTTAGGAGTGAATTGAATTGAAAATGAAGCAAATAGCATGTTTGAAGGAAGTTCGAATATGGAAAGTCAACCTAGAGTTGACTATTGAGTTAGAGTGCTCGGAATCGGATTCTGATGAGTCGACTAGTTTCGGGGGATCATTTATGACTTAGGAGAGCAATCGGAAGTGAATTTGGAGGCCCGGTGTAGTTTTAGGCTTGAATTGGCTAAGGTTGAATTTTGGCGAAATCCGAACGGTAGGTGAGATTTCGACCCGAGAGTCGGAATGGAATTCCGACAGTTGCAGTAGTTCCGTTAGGTGATTTTGGATATGCATGCAAATTTTCAAGTCATTCGGACATCGTTTGGTCGGGTTTTTGATCGAATGTGAATTTTTGAAATTAAAGTTAAACTTAAGCTTGAATTTGTTGAAAAAGGACGATTTTGATGTTAACGATAGAGTTTTGATGATTGGAACAAGTTTGAATGATGTTATAAGAGGTGTTAGTACTTTTGGTTGAGGTCCCGGAGGCTTCGGGGTAAATTCGGATGCCCAACGGGTCATTTTTGGAAGATTTTTGCCGTTTTGAGCATAAATGTAATGATCCAAAGGTCTATTTTTAGTTCTAGAGATCCAAATTTGATTTCGAGACTTTGAGAATTTAAATAATGAATTATAGGACTGATCCGGAAATTTTGGTTTAATTTCATCAAGTCGCGATTGGGTTTTGAGGCGAAACATGAGTTAATTGTTTAACGAGCAAAATTGATGTTGCACTTAGCAAATGAGATCCAAATTCAGTTTTGTTTGAACCACTGGATCCGTATCAAAATTACGGAGTCATAGGAAAAAGAATCGTCGAATTCCGAGTTCGTATGATTGAGTTATAGCATTTTTAGTGAAATAAAAAGCTGCTGCAATTTTTCTGGGGCAAATCTGGTATTTTCGCTTCTGCGATGAACAGTACCCGCAGAAGCGGGTGAACAGTAATTTTCCGCTTCTACGATGAACAGTACCGCAGAAGCGATGAACAGTAAAATCGCACCTGCGGTGAACAGTAACCGCAGATGCGAAAATCGCTGGACATTTAATTTGGGGCATCCGAGATGTTTTCTTCATTTTTGGAGCTATGGAGCTCGGATTGAAGCGATTTTCGAAGCGATTTTCACCATATGGATGGGGGTAAGTGTTCTATATCCAAAAGTGATTATATTTAATGATTCCATGGTTATTTTCATCAAGTATTAGTGAATCAAATGGAAGAAATCGGAGAAATTTATAAACTTTTCAAAAACGAAAATTTAGGATTTGAAGGGTCATTTGTGGTCCGATTTGGGAGTTCTTGGTATGTACGGACTCGTGGAGAGACGAGGATTCCGAAAATATAAATTTCGTAATTTTTCAGAATGTGGGCCCGGGGCTCGGGTTTTGCCAAATTTCGTGATTTTTGATATTTTTCGAGTTCTTTCGATTGGGTTATGTTCCATTAGCCTATTTTGATATATTTGTACTGATTTTGACTAGTTTTGACGTGCGTGGATGCCGGTTCGAGGAACTAAGGCGTCGCGGGCATGAGATTTCGCCGGTTTGAGGTGGGTAATACTTGTAAATGATGTTCTGAGGGTTAGTTAACCCCGGACTTGCACATCTTAGTGCTGTGTTGAGGTGACTTGCACGCCGGATAACGGGCGTGGGGTAGAGCACCATTGGGGATTGTGACTTGGTCCGCCCCGCGTAATAATAATAATCACTTAATTGTTGAAATGAATCGGACTAATTATCATGTTTGGGCTTCATGCTGATTATTTGAATCCTTTAGGGATTGGTATCATTGTCTTGATAACACTGTGCATATTTTTATCTAAATTTAAGGTTTTAAATGGTATTTTTGCTATTCAGCATCTTTTAAGGTTATGAAAAACTTGAACAAGGTCTTAATGACATTTTTAAAGATGTGAGCTAATATGATATTGTTGCCCGTGGGGCTTTCTTGATTATTTGTTAGACTGATTGGGCCGAGGGCCATATGTTAGGGCATGACATTTCATGTGAGCATATGCATACACATGCATGGATCGGACTGCACGCCGCAGTGGTATACGGATCGGGCTGCACGCCGCAGTGGTTGTGATATTAATATTGTGCTTGGGCCGTAAGAGCCCCTCCGAAGTCTGGACCCCCCCAGTGAGCACGGGTACCCAAAAGGATCGGGCTACACGCCGTAGCGGTCATATGCATTGCATGGCATACATACATTGGTTTACGTGTACTACGTGGCATAACATTTTAGCACTCATACTTTACTTGCACATGTGCATTTGTTGCTTTATTGACCAGATCTCCTGGTATAAATTGTTAAGGAGTGCTGAGCCCGAGAGGCTGATTTGAGTGCTGACTTGCACTGCTTGAGATTCTCCCAGGTATTGGTATGTTATAATGAAAGAAAGTAGCTAAAAATTGAGATTTCTAATAATCTATTCACATATGCTGGAAAAGAATAAAAAGATAGTGTTGTATTGTGTGGCATGAGATAGTGCTTTGCGTGGTTTTCTTCCCTTCAACATTATTTACTTTTATTACTGCTGAGTTGGAAGTACTCACACCCGACTCCCTGCACCTTGTGTGCAGATTCAGGTACATTACAGCAGAGATGATTCTATTGCGGCTCGGAAATGCTTTTGGACAGTCGAGGTAGCTGCCAGCGTTCGCAGGACCTGATTCTCCAGTCTGTCTATATTTTGTTCTGACTATTCCACACTTGTGCACAGTTATATTCACTATTTACACTTGTATATTCCGTAGAGGCTCATGACTCTTGACCCTTCGGTCTATGGGAGTTGGTACGTTTTGGGACTTGGTTCCCTGTTTGATATATATATATCATTGTTGTTTATGACTTGATATGCTTAAATGGGCTAAAGAGAGCTTCTAGCTCCGTTATTGTTATTGATTGGTCAGGCTGGCTTAGCAATGTGCTGGGCGCCATCACGACCGGATTTGGGGTCGTGACATTTCGTCTCTGTGAAGAAGGTAACCGGATACCAGATATCATCAATTCAAAAGTAGCCCGAAATGATTCAAAATCACCTTGAAACACACCCAATCACCGAGACCCCATCTAATCACACAAACTAGTCTCTTAACACAAAACGGACCTGCTCAAGGTCTCAAATCACTTCAAACAACATCAAAATCTTGAATTACACCCCAATTCAACCCAAATTTATGGAATTCTTCAAAAATTGAATTCCACAATAGGCGCTGAAATGCTCTCGATCATCCAAAACCTGATCCGCATATACTCCCAAGTCCGAAATTAACTCAAACCCCTCTTCAAATCACGACTCCGAGGTCGTATAACCAAAAATACACATAGTGTATTTTTCCAACTTAAATCTGACGAAATGAGAATTTTCTTACCAAATTAACTCTGAACTTCGCGAAATTCAATTTCGATCACTCGTACAAGTCATACAATAAAAAGTGAAACAGCTCGTGGCCTCAAGCTACCGAACTACGTGCTAGAGCTCAAAATGACCGATCAGATCATTAAAACTATTCATAGCTTAGCAAAACCCGCGCGATCATGGACCATCACTAGCAAACACATAAGGACAAATTCACTACTTCCCTAACAAAGACCACGCGATTACGAACCTTCTGCAGCGGTCACGTACAACGAAACCAGTAACACAAAACCAGTAGTCTTTAGCTATAATGCAAATTCCAATATTGATCTGTTAATCATCTGAAATTCACCCGAGTCCCTCGGGAACTCAACCAAACATGCCATGAAGACCCCAAACATCCTACAAACTTATTAGAGCCCTCAAATAACCTCAAACAATATCAAAATAGGAACCACACAAAGATTCAAGCCTAATGAAATTTGAACTTCAAATTTCTACAAACGACGCAGAAAGCTATAAAATCACGTCTGATTGACCCGCAATTTTGCACAAGAGTAATAAATGACACCAAGAACCTACTCTAACTCCAGGAATCCTAATTCGACCCCGATATCAAATGTCCACTTCCGATTAAACTTTCCAAATTTTTAACTTTTGCCATTTCAAGTGTAACTTAACCGTAGACTTCTGAATTACAATCTGGACACGCTCCTAAGTTCAAAATCACCGAACATAGCTAATAGAACCATCAAAATATAATTTTGGAGTCATATAAGTCAACATCTGGTCAACCATTGCAACTTAAGCTTCCAACCTTGAGACTAAGTGTCTCAATTGCTTTTGAAGTTCCTCCGGACCCAAACCGACTAGCCCAACAAGTCATATACAATTGTAATGCATAAAATAAATAGTAAATGGGTGAACAGACTAGAAATCTCAAAACAATCGGTCGAATCGTTAAAAGAAGACTAAAAAGATATGAAATAAAATTAAGAAATTAATTGCAACTGACTTGAAAACACAAAAATATTAATAATTCAAGAAATTTAAGAGTACAATGGCAAAGAAATGAATGAATTACCTAATTAGTGGAAATTAAAAACCACTATTTTTTTCATTTTTCCCTACATATATTTGTTATTTTTGCATCCTTTGGTCCAGCTTTAGGTTTCAAATTCTTCAATCTCTCAAATTTCTCTAAGAAAATTATACAAAATAACGTACTGAAAATGAAACAATAATCAACAAACCTTAAACCCATCAATAGTGAAGTATGCTATGGTAGTTATTCCCACTTTTCATCGGAATCCGATGGTGAATGTAGAGCAGACACCATCACTTCCCATGCAGAGGATTCCAGTTCCGGTGGAAAAAACTCCTTACCCTAGTTCTTTTATGAACACCATACTCTGGAATTGTATAGGCTCACATAACCTGTAATTTAGGCGTCATTTTAGATCCTTGCTAGACAATCATAGGCTTGTACTAGTAATATTGTTAGAAACTCACATGCATGACCATTCTAGGCTTCGTGATGACTTTGGTTTTAACCATATGGATCAAGTACCAGCTAATGGCCTTTTAAGGGGTTTGGTAGTTCTTTGGAAAGAAGAGGGTATTACAGTTTCTGAGTTGGTAACTTCAGATCAGGAAATTCATTGCTTGGTCTAGGTATGTTCACTTAAACACCCTTGGTTGTTATCTGCTATCTATGCTAATCATATTGCTCTTAGAAGACAATCTCTTTGGGATAACCTAATTCATGTCAAAAATTATTTCAACATGCTTTGGTTGTTAGTAGGTGATTTTAATAAAGTTATTAATCATAATAAAAAGTATGGAGGTCTACTTATTAGTAATACTAGGGTGGATAAATTTCTAAACTGTTTAAATACTTGTCAATTATTGGACTTAGGTTTTCAGGGTGTAGATTTACTTGGTCAAATAAACGTGCTCCTGGTTATACTATTTTGGAAAGATTAGACCATTGCCTAGATAATTATGAATGTGTTAAGCTATACTCAGATGATGTAGTAAATCACTTGCCCCAAACTTACTCGGACCACTGTCCCATTCTACTCACCTTGGAATCTAATAATGTAATTCCTAAAAAGATATTTAGGTTTGAACCTATGTGGACAACCTACCCTCAATTCCCTAATTTGGTTAGAAACATTTGGTCAGGAATTTATAACCTGCCTCTTACTAAAAATGTTCCAAGAAGCTGTCAATATTTGGAATAAAAATCAATTTGGTAACATTTAAAAAACAGGAATATTCTTGCTAGACTTGCAGGAATTCAGGGTTCATTTCATTATCCTACGAGTCTATTTCTCCAAAATCTTGAAAAAGATCTTTCACTGGAATATAGTAAAATTTTACAGCATGAATAACAATTTTGGAAATTAAAATCTCGTATAAATTAGTTAAATAATGGTGATGCCAACACTAACTTTTTCCATCTAACTACTATTAATAGACATAGAATAAATAGAATTTTCACTCTTCGTGACTCAGTAGGTAATTGTATTTCTCAACATAATGAAGTACATAGTTATATCACTAATTTTTTGTCATAGTCTCTACACAACTGATCAATTAATTTCTCCAAAATACTACTCTGATAATCCTCCTCAAAATACTTCAAAGACTGACATAAGTCTGTTAAATCAACCTTTTACTCCTTCAGAAATTAAGAATGTTTTATTTAGTTTTAAACCTTTTAAATCACCTGGCCCAGATGGACTACACCCTTTTTTCTATCAAATATATTGGGTTGAGGTTAGTCATAAGGTTATTTCTTTTTGTCTGGACATCTGACCACTCAGACTATTCCTCCTGAATTAAATCAAACTTTTATATGCCTTATTCCTAAGGTTAAACATCCTAAATCTGTTCAGCAATATCGTCCCATTAGTTTACGTAATACAATTTATAAATTAATCACTAAGTTGATTGTTATGAGATTAAAATTAGTTATTTCAAAAATTATAGGCCCTACTCAATCTAGTTTTCTCTAAGGGAAACATGTTTCTGATAACGCTATAATAATTCAAGAAATTTTAAATTACTTTACAACTACTAAAGGTAAAGCTTCTTACATGCTCTTAAAGCTAGACTTAGAAAAAGCTTTTGATAGATTAGAATGGGCTTTTATTCGAAGAACCCTTATTTATTTTGAAATACCTGATTCCGTGATTAGGTTAATCATGTCTTGTTTCACAATATCTTTTTTTTCAATCCTGATTAATGGATCTAGAAATCAAATTTTCACGCCATCACGAGGCATTTGACAGGGGTACCCCTTGTCTTCTTATTTGTTTATCATGTGTATGGAAATGCTTTCTCGTAGAATATCAAATTTCAGTCGATTATCTCCAATGGCAACCTATTAAATTATCCACTAGGTGTCCTCCCTTATCGCACCTTCTATTTGCAGATGATATTGTGTTATTATCCAAAGTTACAACAAAGAGCTGTCATTCTATTATTGACATACTAGAGAATTTTACTGCTTGGTCGGGCCAAAAAATTATTTTTGAAAAATCAAGATCTTATTCTCAAATAACACTAATTTAAATGATAAAAATTACATAATAGCATCTTTTTCTATTAAGGAAGGTGCCACTTTTGGTAAATACTTAGGCTTTCCTATGTTCACTTCTAGGCCTAAGAAAGAACATTTTTAATTTCTTCTTGATAACATTAAAAATAGGCTAGCAGGTTGGAAAACAAAATTTTCTAACTTTGACTGGTCGATCTACTTTAATAAAATCAGCTTTAAATAATCTACCGAACCATATTATGCAATATATTAAATTCCTAACCATATTATTAAAAAAATGGAGCTATATCAGAGGAATTTCTTATGGGGAACTACGTCAACAAAGAAAAAGATGCATCTAATTAATTGGGATATGGTCACCACTAACAGAACTCTAGGAGGCCTAGGAATACAAAACCTTTGTATTAAAAATAATACTTCGTTAGCAGGTCTTGCATGGCGGTTCTTCCATTCACCCAAAGCACTGTGGTCTAGGATTCTCTCTAATAAGTATCTTCTTAAACATAATAGTCATTGTTCTAAAACTTGGATAAATTTCCTTAATGGATGGAATTATTGCCAAAAGGGTTTACAATGGAGAATTGAAAATGGAAAATTTATTAGTCTTTGGCAAGATCCTTGGATTAAACCAGGCATATCCCTCCGATCTTTGGTCCATGGTCCTCTGATGCAGGATAAGTTACACCTTACAGTTTCTGATATTATAGATCCATTAGGCTGGAAAATAGAAAAGATCCCATTCGACCTAGATCATAACACTAGGAATATTATTGATGCAAATTATATATCTAATCTAGCCATTAATAATGACAGTTTATACTGGGGAAATACACCTAATGGTACTTTTTCAATTAAATCTATGTATACTCAATTAGTAATATATCAATATAAGTTTGTTAGTCAAAACCGTAGTTACAATTGGATTTGGAAACTATCATAAAAAAGAAGCCATTTCCCATCTTACTGGTACTTATCAATCAGCATAGTTTACTTACTTAACTTCTTACCATTTTAAACAAACTCATAAATCTTTGGTAAGTAAAGATATTTGTAACGATCCGACCGGTCGTTTTAGAAAATTATGCCCCAATCCCCAATTTAACTATTCCCCTAAGTTCATTTCCGCTATTGTGGTTTGCTGGGAGAGTCGATTCTGAAATTTGAAGTATTTTGGGACACTTAGTCCCTAAATGAGAGCTTTAAAGTTAGAAAATGGCCCGTAGCCGGAACAGTGTTAAGACGACCTCGAAACGGAAATCCGATGGTTCCATTAGCTTTGTTAGGTGATTTTGGGGTTGGGAGCACGTTCGGAAAGTATTTTGGAGGTTCATAACTCAATTAGGCTTGAAATGCCGAAGTTTGAAATTTTGGCGAATCCGAACGATAGGTGAGATTTTGATCCAGGGGTCGGAATGGAATTCCGATAATTTCTATAGCTTCGTTATGTGATTTTGGATATGTCCGCAAATTTTCAGGTCATTCGGACGTCGTTTGGTCGGGTTTTAGATCGAATGTGAAATTCGGAAAGTTTTAAGAAATTTAGGCTCGAATCCGTTGTAAATGTTTTTGATCATTTTATTGACGAGATTTTCAAATTTTTGTGTTTATGGACGTGTTTGGATGATTGGAACAAGTTTGAATAAGGTTATAGGAAGTGTTGGTGTTTTTGGTTGAGGTCCCGGGGGCCTCGGGTGAGTTTCGGGGTGGTTTCGGACCATTTCTAGGCCATTTTTCACTGCTGGTTTTTGGCTACAGCAGTGCTCTACGCGATCGCGGGGTATTGGTTGTGATCGCGGTGAGCAAAATCTGAGAAAAAAGCCAATGAACCGCGACCGCGTTGATTGCTTCGCGATCGCGAAGAAGAAAATTCTGTCGCGCAGGCCCTACTTTGGAAGATCATATCTTTTTATCTAAAAGGTATTTTGAGGTGATTGAAAAACGACAGTTGTAGCTCATCGTGTCTAGGTTTCAGAAAGATAAAGAAATCAACATTTGGAAATTGGTAGCAAAGGTTATGTATGTTACACTCTATGCTGTCCGAGAAGGATATCTAAAACACATAAATAAATTTGGAAGCTTGTATCTCGTAATTTATAAGGATTCAGGAAATGATCAACAAATGAAAGTTATATCCCTCTTTGTCTAGTTTTCAGAACATCAAACCATTTGTCATTTGGAGTTGTGTGTAAATAGTTATGACCATTTTACTGAAGCCTGTCCGGAGGAACTGGAAGTTGTTCACCGCGATCGCGAGGCATTTCCCGCGATCGCGAAGGGTAATTTTTGGGCCAGAATTTGTTCTCCGCGATTGCGAAGCATTTCTCACGATCACAGTGAACAAAATACCTGGACAAAAAGTTTTAAAACATTTCATCCGCGAACCAAACCCATTTTTCCACCATTTTTGGTCATTCTTGAGAGCTTTTGGACGAGAATTGAAGGGGTTTTGACAAGAAGTGATTAGAGGTAAGTCCTATGAATTAAATACATGATTTTATTGAAGAATCATCCTTGAAATTTATGAAAACATAGCAAAATTGTAAGAAATTAGGGCTTGGAGCAAAAACTTTAAATTTGGGATTTGAAGGGCCATTTTTGGTCCGATTTGGGAGATTTTTATATGGTTACACTCGTGAGAGTACGAGGGTTCTGAAAACGTAAAAATATTTCAATTCTAAGCCGATGGATTCAGGGGTGTTTTGGTCATTTCACCCACTTTCGCGCCGTAGCTGTAATTTTATCATTGTAATTAGTTACTTGCGATGTTATTTATATTGTGTAATTGGTTTGACTAGATTCGGGTCACTCGGAGTCGGATATTCGCGGCAAGAGGGTTGTCTCTTAGCGGTTTTGTACCGGAATCGAGGTAAGTGGCTTGTCTAACCTCGTGTGGGGGAACCATTACCCCTAGGATATTATGTGATAGTTTGAATGCCTTGTACGCGAGGTGACAGGCGTGTACATGCACTGGTTGTTGTAACTCACTTTACTTGAATTGTTCAATTCATGATATTCCTATTCTTAATTTATTACATTGTGACATTTACCTGGTATTCGTTAGGGAAGCATGATTAGGTAGGATTTATCTGTCTAATTTCCTAATTGTCCTACTTGAACTTCTTGATAATTGTTGGCACTAGTCCTCGGTGAAGTTGTAGTTAAGCATATTATATTTTCCGTGTGCGTTTTCTTTAATTGTTGTGTTGGTGGACTGCGGGTTCAATTCCCGGAGATCCCAGGGCTGTGGGTTCGATTCCCAGAGACCCGGAGTGATATTGTTGTGGACTGCGGGTTCGATTCCCGGAGATCCTGAGTTATTGAGATATGGACTGCGGGTTCGATTCCCGGAGATCCTGAGTTATTGAGATATGGACTGCGGGTTCGATTCCCGGAGATCCTGAGATTTATTGAGATGTGGACTGCGGGTTCGATTCCCGGAGATCCTGAGATTTACTGAGACATGGGCTGCGGGTTCGATTCCGGAGACCCATGGGTACTGTCAATGGGACTGTGGGTTCAATTCCCATAGGTCCTGGACTTGTTTTATTGAGTTGGTTACTTGTTGTTAGCCTAATTGTAGACGGTTGCAGTAATCATTTTATTGTTGCTATTTCGGGATTTTTATCATTTAAACTGCTTATTATTGTTATTTCCATCATATTATTGTTTTTCTCAGTAGGGCCCCTGACCTTCCTCGTCACTACTCCATCGAGGTTAGGCTTGGCACTTACCGAGTACCGCCGTGGTGTACTCATGCTACTCTTCTGCACACTTTTGTTGTGCAGATCCAGGTACATCAGGACAGGCTCACACCAGGTGATTCAGCAGCATTTTGGGAGACCTCGAGGTATGATCTGCTACGTCCGCGGATCCGGAGGCCTTCCTTCTATTCTAGTGCTAGTAGATGTTTTTTTCTTCTTCTTTCATTCCGTTGTTAGATACTCTTTATACATAGAGCTACAGTTGTATGTACTCTTTTTTTAGTCTATGTTACCCGTGGGATTCCGGGTCTTGGTAGTGTTTTATACAGTGTATTTGACGGGTGTATGTGCCAAGTGGCACGAATTACATTCCTTTTATCTCATTTCCCGCTAATTCTTATTAAATGTGCATCAACTTGTATATTCCGCAACGTGTTAGGCTTACCTAGTCATTGAGACTGGGTGCCATCACGACATATTCACGATTGGTGAACTAGGGTCGTGACAAGTTGGTATCAAAGCTCTAGGTTCATAGGAGCCACGGGACACAGACCGGTTACTTAGAGTCTCGCTGATCGATATGGAGACGTCTGTATTTATCTACGAGGGGCTATGCAACTGTTTAGGAAACTCTTCATTTCTTTTGGATTCCTTGTCGTGCGACATTTTTGGCATCAAAAATCTAAACTATTGCTTTCTATTCTCTCACGGATGGTGAGGACACGAGCTACTCGCGACGATCAGGTACCCGCGCCCCCTGTTGCCGCCGTCAGAGGCCGGGGCCGAGGTAGAGGACGAGGACGCACCCGAGGTGCAGCTACAGCACCCGCGCGCGCTGCCGTTAAGGTGCCACAGGTAGACCAGGTTGGAGCGCAGGCATCTGGTACACCGACTACAACTGCTACAACTCCAGCACTACAGGAGACCCTGGCCCAGTTCATGAGTATGTATACCATTCTGGCTCAGGCAGGGTTGCTTCCTCTCACTGCAGCTACATCTCAGGCTGGGGGAGGGGCCCAGACTCCCGCGGCCGCTACACCTGAGCAGCGAGTGCCAGTGGGACAGGTCCCAGAGATTATTGTTATGCCTCCTGCCGCCCCAGCACAGCCCGGAGGTGGGCCAGTTGCCTCCGAGGACGAGCAGCGTAGATTGGAGAGGTTCAAGAAATATGATCCTCCAGTGTTCAGCGGTCTGGCTACAGATGATGCATTGGGTTTTCTGGAGGGTGTCACCGTATTCTTCGTACCATGGGGATAGTGGAGACCAGCGGGGTTTCCTTCACTGCTTTTCAGTTTCGTGGGGCCGCTTATGATTGGTGGCGCACGTATGAGTTGGATAGTCTAGAGGAGTCCGCTTCACTGACTTGGACGCAGTTTTCAGATCTATTTTTGACAGAGTTTGTTCCTCAGAGCCTTAGGGATTCTTGGCGCTCAGAGTTTGAGAGGTTGCGACAGGGCTCCATGTCAGTATCGGAGTATGCTATCAGTTTCACCCGTCTAGCCAGGCATGCACCGGCCTTGGTAGCCACGGTCCGGGAGAGGGTGCGGAGATTTATTGAGGGCCTTATTCCGCTGAACCGGTCCAGCATGGCCAGAGAGCTGGAGATAGATATATCTTATCAGCAGGCAGTTAGCATTGCCAGGAGGATCGAGAGTATGCTCCCTAGAGAGCGTGGAGAGAGAGAGTCCAAGAGGTCTCGTGAGTCGGGCCATTTCTCTAGTGCCCGCACATCAGCAGCCGGTAGTTTTGGCAGGGGTTATTCCAGTCGTCCAGTTCATTCAGCATTGCCATCAGCCGGTAGTACTCCAGCTCTTCCAGCACCTCAGGAGCCTTATTATGCTGCCCCAGTTTCTAGTGTACCTCCTGCGCGGGGTACTTCCAGGGGTCAGACTAGTGGGGGTGAGGCCGGTCAGTCTCAGCCACCGCGTCCCCCCAGAGCTTGCTTTGAGTGCGGGGATACTCGCCATCTGGTTAGGGAGTGCCCCGGGCGTAGGAGGGGAGCACCTCATCAGTCTTTGCAGCCTCAGCGTAGTTCTCAGGGCCAGCAGGCTATCATTCCAGCTCCAGCTGCCACTCCACCTGCCCAGCCAGCCAGGGGCGGGGGTCAGGGTTCCAGAGGCCGCCCTCGAGAGGGGGACAAGCCAGATTCTATGCTATTCCTGATCGTGCTGCGGCTGTTGCATCTGATTCTGTTATCACAGGTATTATTCTGGTTAGTCACAAGGAGGCATCGGTTCTTTTCGACCCTGGTTCCACTTTTTCATATGTGTCCTCTTACTTTGCTTCTCATCTGGGTGTGCCTCGGGATTCTTTGAGTGCCCCCATTTATGTTTCCACTCCGGTGGGTGATTCTTTGGTTGTGGACCGTGTGTATCGGTCGTGTTTGGTTACCATTTGTGATTTTGAGACCAGAGCGGATCTATTGTTGCTCGGGATGGTCGATTTTTATATTATTCTGGGCATGGATTGGTTGTCGCCCCATTATGCTATTCTTGATTGTCACGCCAAGACCGTGACGCAGGCTATGCCAGGCATTCCACGTATTGAGTGGAGTGGTACCCTAGATCACACCTCTAGCCGTGTTATTTCCTTTCTCAAAGCTCAACGTATGGTTGAGAAGGGGTGTGCAGCTTATCTAGCCTATGTGCGGGATGTCAGTATTGACACTCCCTCTATTGATTCTGTTCCTGTGGTACGTGACTTTGCTGATGTATTTCCAGCTGATCTCCCGGGCATGCCGCCCGATAGAGATATTGATTTTGCCATTGACTTGTTGCCGGGCACTCAGCCCATTTCTATTCTACCGTACCGTATGGCTCCTCCCGAGTTGAAGGAGTTGAAGGATCAATTACAGGAGTTATTGGGCAAGGGTTTTATTCGACCCAGTGTTTCGCCTTGGGGTGCTCCTATATTGTTTGTGAAGAAAAAGGACGGTTCTATGCGTATGTGTATTGACTATCATCAGCTGAACAAGGTTACGGTGAAGAACCGGTATCCTTTGCCCCGTATTGATGATTTATTTGACCAGCTACCGGGCGCACAGGTGTTTTCTAAGATTGATCTGCGCTCTGGGTATCACCAGCTGAAGATTCGGGAGCCAGATATCCCGAAGACTGCCTTCAGGACTCGGTATGGTCACAATTGAGTTCCTCGTGATGTCATTTGGGCTGACTAATGCCCCAGCAGCCTTTATGCATTTGATGCACAGTGTGTTCAGGCCTTATCTGGACTCGTTCGTGATTGTTTTCATTGATGATATTCTAGTATATTCCGGAGCCGGGAAGAGCACGAGCAGCATTTGAGGATAGTGCTTCAGATTCTAAGGGAGAAGCAGCTTTATGCCAAGTTCTCTAAATGTGAATTCTGGTTGAGTTCTGTGGCATTTTTGGGCAACGTGGTGTCAAGTAATGGTATTCGAGTAGATCCGAGGAAGGTGGAGGCCGTGCAGAGTTGGCCCAGACCCTCCTCCGCTACTGAGATTCGCAGTTTCCTTGGTTTGGCGGGCTACTACCGTCGCTTCGTAGAGGGGTTCTCTTCGATTGCAGCACCTATGACCAGATTGACCCAAAAGGGTGCCCCTTTCCAGCGGACAGACGAGTGTGAGGCGAGCTTTCAGAAGCTCAAGACGGCATTGACTTCGGCCCCTATATTGATGTTGCCTACAGGTTCGGGGTCTTATACTGTATATTGTTATGCCTCACGAGTTGGACTCGGTGCGGTATTGATGCAGGACGGTAGGGTGATTGCCTACGCGTCGAGACAGCCGAAGGTGCATGAGAAGAATTACCCTGTTCATGATTTGGAGCTAGCTGCCATTGTTCACGCCTTGAAGATTTGGCGTCATTACTTATATGGGGTCCCTTGTGAGATCTACACTGATCACCGGAGCTTGCAGCACTTGCTTAAGCAGAAGGACCTGAATATGCGTCAGAGGAGATGGTTGGAGCTACCGAAGGACTATGATATTACTATTCTCTATCATCCGGGCAAGGCTAATGTGGTTGCCGATGCCTTGAGTCGTCGGGCAGAGAGTTTGGGGAGTTTGGCGTATCTACCGGCTTCGGAGAGGCCTATGGCGATGGATGTTCAGGCTTTAGCCAGGCAGTTTGTTAGGTTGGATCTTTCGGAGCCCAGCCGGGTTCTGGCTTGTGTGGTTTCTCGGTCTTCTCTATTTGACCACATCAGGGAGCGTCAGTTCGACGACCCTCATTTGCTTGTCCTTCGGGATAGAGTTCGGCGTGGTGATGCTCGAGATGTTACCATTGGGGATGATGGAGTTATGAGGATGCAGGGGCGTATCTGTGTGCCCAATGTAGATGATCTTCGAGAGCTGATTCTGGCAGAGGCCCACAGCTCGCGGTATTCCATCCATCCGGGTACCGCGAAGATGTATCAAGACTTGAGACAACATTACTGGTGGAGGCGGATGAAGAGGGATATAGTTGATTATGTTTCCAGATGCCTCAACTGCCAGCAGGTGAAGTATGAGCATCAGCGTCCGGGTGGATTGATGCAGCGGATTGAGATTCCAGAGTGGAAATGGGAGCGCATCACCATGGACTTTGTATCCGGGCTTCCACGGACTGTTAGGAAGTTTGATTCCATTTGGGTTATTGTGGATCGGCTGACCAAGTCCGCCCATTTTATGCTGGTGAGTACTACTTATTCATCGGAGCGACTGGCGGAGATCTATATCAAGGAGATAGTTCGGCTGCATGGTATTCCAGTTTCCATCATTTCAGATAGAGGCACTCAGTTCACTTCACGGTTCCGGAGAGCTGTACAGCGGGAGTTAGGTACTCGGGTGGAGCTGAGCACAGCATTTCACCCCCAGACTGATGGGCAGTCCGAGCGCACTATTCGGATTTTGGAGGATATGCTCCGTGCGTGCGTGATTGAGTTTGGAGGTTCATGGGATCACTTCTTGCCACTGGCGGAGTTTGCTTATAACAACAGCTACCAGTCTAGTATTCAGATGGCACCGTATGAGGCTCTATATGGTAGGAGGTGCAGGTCTCCCGTGGGTTGGTTCGAGCCGGGCGAGGCCGGACTGCTAGGTATTGATATGGTCCAGGATGCAATGGACAAGGTCAAGGTGATTCAGGACAGACTTTGTGCAGCCCAGTCTAGACAGAAGAGTTATGCGGACAAGAAGGTCCGCGATGTGGCTTTTATGGTTGGCGAGCGGGTTCTGCTTCGAGTCTCGCCCATGAAGGGCGTTATGAGGTTTGGGAAGAAAGGAAAGCTGAGTCCTAGGTTTATTGGCCCTTTTGAGATTTTGAGGCGTGTTGGGGAGGTTGCTTATGAGTTGGCCTTACCTCCCGGCCTAGCCGGAGTTCACCCCGTATTTCATGTCTCCATGCTCCGGAGATACCATGGTGACCCGTCGCATGTGTTGGATTTCACATCTGTTCAGCTAGACAAGGATCTGTCTTATGTTGAGGAGCCAGTAGCCATTCTAGACAGGCAAGTCAGGAAGCTAAGGTCAAAGAACATCGCTTCGGTAAAGGTTCAGTGGCGGGGCCAGCCGGTCGAGGAGGCGACTTGGGAGGCCGAGTAGGATATGCGCAGCCAGTACCCTCATCTTTTCACTACTCCAGGTATGTTTTCTATGCTCGTTCGAGAACGAACGAATCTTTTAAGTGTGGGAAGATGTAACGATCCGACCGGTCGTTTTAGAAAATTATTCCCCAATCACCAATTTAACTGTTCCCCTAAGTTCATTTCTGCTATTGTGGTTTGCCGGGAGAGTCGATTCTGAAATTTGGAGTATTTTTGGACACTTAGTCTCTAAATGAGAGCTTTAAAGTTAGAAAATGGCCCGTAGCCGGAACAGTGTTAAAACGGCCTCGAAACGGAAATCCGATGGTTCTATTAGCTTCGTTAGGTGATTTTGGGGTCGGGAGAACGTTCGGAAAGTATTTTGGAGGTTCGTAGCTCAATTAGGCTCGAAATGCCGAAGTTTGAAATTTTGGCGAATCCGAACGATAGGTGAGATTTTGATCCGGGGGTCGGAATGGAATTCCGATAATTTCTGTAGCTTCGTTATGTGATTTTGGATATGTCCGCAAATTTTCAGGTCATTCGGACGTCGTTTGGTCGGGTTTTAGATCGAATGTGAAATTTGGAAAGTTTTAAGAAATTTAGGCTCGAATCCGTTGTAAATTGATAATTTTTGTGTTTATGGACGTGTTTGGATGATTGGAACAAGTTTGAATAAGGTTATAGGAAGTGTTGGTGTTTTTGGTTGAGGTCCCGGGGGCCTGGGGTGAGTTTCGGGGTGGTTTCGGACCATTTCTAGGCCATTTTTCACTGCTGGTTTTTGGCTACAGCAGTGCTCTACGCGATCGCGGGGTATTGGTCGCGATCGCAGTGAGCAAAATCTGAGAAAAAAGCTAATGAACCGCAATCGCGTTGATTGCTTCGTTATTGCGAAGAAGAAAATTCTGTCGCGCGGGCCCTACTTTGGAAGATCATATCTTTTGGAAATTGGCAGCAAAAGTTATGTATGTTACACTCTATGCTGTCCGAGAAGGATATCTAAAACACATAAATGGATTTGGAAGCTTGTATCTCGAAATTTATAAGGATTCAGGAAATGATCAACAAATGAAAGTTACATCCCTATGTGTCTAGTATCCAGAACATCAAACCATTCGTCATTTGGAGTTGTGTGTAAAACGTTATGACCATTTTACTGAAGCATGTCCGGAGGTACTGGAAGTTGTTCACCGCGATCGCGAGGCATTTCCCGCGATCGCGAAGGGTAATTTTTGGGCCAGAATTTGTTCTCCGCGATCGCGAAGCATTTCCCGCGATCGCAGTGAACAAAATACCTTGACAGAAAGTTTTAAAAATTTTCATCCGCAAACCAAACCCATTTTTCCACCATTTTTGGTCATTCTTGAGAGCTTTTGGACGAGAATTGAAGGGGTTTTGACAAGAAGTGATTAGAGGTAAGTCCTATGAACTAAATACATGATTTTATTGAAGAATCATCCTTGAAATTTATGAAAACATAGCAAAATTGTAAGAAATTAGGGCTTGGAGCAAAAACTTTAAATTTGGGATTTGAAGGGCCATTTGTGGTCCGATTTGGGAGATTTTTATATGGTTAGACTCGTGAGAGTACGAGGGTTCTGAAAACGTAAAAATATTTCAATTCGAGCCGATGGATTTGGGGGTATTTTGGTCATTTCACCCACTTTCGCGCCATAGCTATAATTTTATCATTGTAATTAGTTACTTGCGATGTTATTTATACTGTGTAATTGGTTTGACTAGATTTGGGTCACTCGGAGTCGGATATTCGCGGCAAGAGGGTTGTCTCTTAGCGGTTTTGTACCAGAATCGAGGTAAGTGACTTGTCTAACCTCGTGTGGGGGAACCTTTACCCCTAGGATATTATGTGATAGTTTGAATGCCTTGTACGCGAGGTGACGGGCGTGTACATGTGCTGGTTGTTGTAACTCACTTTACTTGAATTGTTCAATTCGTGATATTCCTGTTCTTAATTTATTAAATTGTGACATTTACCTGGTATTCGTTAGGGAAGCATGATTAGGTAGGTGTAACGACCCGACCGGTCGTTTTAGAAAATTTCGCCCCAATCCCTAATTTAATTGTTCCCCTAAGTTCATTTCTGCTATTGTGGTTTGCCGGGAGAGTCGGTTCTGAAATTTGGAATATTTTGGGACACTTAGTCCCTAAATGAGAGCTTTAAAGCTAGAAAATGGTCCGTAGCCGGAACAATGTTAAGACAATCTCGGAACGGAAATTCGATGGTTCCATTAGCTCCGTTGGGTGATTTCGGGGTTAGGAGCGCGTTCGGAATGTATTTTGGAGGTCCGTAGCTCAATTGGGCTTGAAATGCCGAAGGATGAAATTTTGTCGAATCCGAACGATAGGTGAGATTTTGATCCGGGGGTCGGAATAGAATTCCGACAATTTCTGTAGCTTCGTTATGTGAATTTGGATATGTCCGCAAAGTTTCAGGTCATTCGGACGTCGTTTGGTCGGGTTTTAGATCGAATGTGCAATTCGGAAAGTTTTAAGAAATTTATGCTTGAATTCGATGTGAATTATGGGTTTTGATGTTGTTAGACGTGTTTTTTTGATTTGAACGAGTTCATATCGTGTTTTGGAGTATGTTGGTGGTTTTCGTTGGGGTCCCGGGAGCCTCAGGATGAATTCGGGGGTCCAAACGGACCAATTTGTGCCAAAAGGCACTGCTGTTCTGCTGCAATAATCGCAGAGCAATTTTGCTCTCCGCGATCGCGGAGATGGCCATGCGATCGCGTAAGGGAGAAATCCTGAGCTCTGCGATCGCGAAGTAAAGCCTACGATCGCATAAGTCTGGAGGTTGAACCAGTGCGATTGCGTGAGGTTTCATGCGATCGCGTAGGGTATTGGTCGGAAGCAGTGCGATCGCGTGAGGGAGTATGCGATCGCGTAGGGTAGTTTGGGGAGCCGGACGAGTTTGTTCTTCGCGATCGCGTTAGTACATTTGCGATCGCGTAGGGTTGCTGAGTTGTTCACTGCGATCGCGTCCAGGGTCACGCGATCACATAGAGGAAAATTAGGCCGCCCATATTTTGTGCATCGCGATCGCAAGCCCAGTGCTGCGATCGCGTAGAGTAAAATGGCCTGGCAGTGACTTTAAGTCCAGAACATTTCTGTCGCGGCCTAACACACCAAAACCGCCATTGTTGAGCTCCAAGAGAGGATTTTGAAGGGGAAACGCTGGGATATCATCGGGAAATTATCGGGGGTAAGTTTCTTGACCTTAATTCGTTGGTTTATCATGAAATCCGTGATTGTTTCACTGAAAATGGGGGATTAAAGGTGGGTTTGAGCCCTAGGCCTAGATGTTAGAAAATCTCTGATTTGAGTGGGCAAATGGAGTTCGATTTTGGTAAATTTAATATGCCTAGACTCGTATTGAGATAAGGAACCCGAATATATAATTTTCGTGATTTTTCGATAAGCGTATCGAAAGTCGGGTTTTGGCAACTTGTGGGTTTTGGTATATTTTGAGTTATTTTGATTGGGTAATGCCCAATTGGCCTATTTTGATGTGATTCTATTGATTTTTATCGGATACTACACTTGTGGAGGCCGACATTCACGGCAAGAGGGTTATTTCTTAGCGGTTTCGTACCGGAATTGAGGTAAGTGGCTTGTCTAACCTCGTGTGGGGGACTTTCACCCCTAGGATATTATTGTGATACTTTAAATGCCTTGTACGCGAGGTGACGGGCGTGTACATGCGCTGGTTGTTGAACACATAATGTACTCAAAATGTTCAATGAGTGATATTCCTGTTCTTAGTTGTTAAATTCGATATTCCTGCCCGGTAGTAGTTAGAAAAGCATGATTAGATAGAATCTAACTGTCTAGTTGCTTAATTGACTTACTTGAGTTTTCTTGGTAATCGCCGGCGCTGTTCATCGGCGAAGTTATCGTTAAGCATATTATACTTCTCTCTGTGTATTCCTTTACTTGTTGTGGTTATGGACTACGGGTTCGATTCCCGAGATCCTGAGCTTATTGAAATATGGACTACGGGTTCGATTCCCGAGATCCTGAGATTATTGAAATATGGACTACGGGTTCGATTCCCGAGATCCTAAGATTATTGAAATATGGACTACGGGTTCGATTCCCGAGATCCCGAGATTATTGAAATGTGGACTACGGGTTCGATTCCCGAGATCCTGAGATTTATTGAAATATGGACTACGGGTTCGATTCCCGAGATCCTGACTTATTGGTAGGGACTGCGGGTTCGATTCCCGGAGATCCCGAGTTATTGAGATATTATTGAGACATGGGCTGCGGGTTCGATTCCCGGAGACCCAGAGGTACTGAGAATGGGACTGTGGGTTCAATTCCCACGGATCCTGGATTTGTTTATTTGAGTTGGTTATTTGTTGTTAGCTTAATTGTAGACAGTTGCAGTAATCATCATAATGTTGTTATTTCGGAAATTATTATCATTTAAACTGTTTAATTTGTTATCATCATTATATTATTGTTTTCTCAGTAGGGCCCTGACCTACCTCGTCACTACTCCATCGAGGTTAGGCTTGGCACTTACCGAGTACCACCGTGGTGTACTCATGCTACTCTTCTGCACACTTTTGTTGTGCAGATCCGGGTACATCAGAGGAGGCTCGTACTAGGTGATTCCGCAGCTTTCTGGGAGACTTCGAGGTATGATCTGCTACGTCCGCGGATCCGGAGGCTTCCCATCTATTCTAGTAGTACTAGTTGACATTTTTCTTCATTTCGTTGTTAGATACTCTTTACACATAGAGCCACAGTTGTATTTCCCTTTTAGTCTGTGTTACCGTGGGGTTCCGGATCTTGGTAGTGTTTTATTCATTGTGTGACGGATGTATGTGCCAAGCGGCACGGATTACATATCTTTTATGTTATTTTCCGCTATTTCTTATTTAAGTATTTATAACTTATAGATTCCGCAACATGTTAGGCTTACCTAGTCGTGGGGACTGGGTGCCATCACGACATGTTCACAATTGGTGAACTAGGGTCGTGACAAGTTGGTATCAGAGCTCTAGGTTCATAGGAGTCACGGGACACGGACCGGTTACTTAGAGTCTCGTTGATCGATACGGAGACGTCTGTATTTATCTACGAGGGGCTATGTAACTGTTTAGGAAACTCTTCATTTCTTTTGGATTCCTTGTCGTGCGACATGTTTGACATAAAAAATCTAAACTACTGCTTTCTATTCTCTCACAAATGGTGAGGACACGATCTACTCGCGATGATCAGGTACCCGCGCCCCCTGTTGCCGCCATCAGAGGCCGGGGCCGAGGTAGAGGACGAGGACGCGCCCGAGGTGCAGCCACAGCACCCGCGCGCGCTGCCGCTGAGGTGCCACAGGTAGACCAGGTTGGAGCGCAGGCACCTGGTACACCGACTACAGCTACTACTACTCCAGCACTACAGGAGACCCTGGCTCAGTTCATGAGTATGTATACCACTTTAGCCCAGGCAGGACTGCTTCCTCTCGTCGCAGCTACATCTCAGGCCGGGGGAGGGGCCCAGACTCCCGCAGCCGTTACACCGGAGCAGCGTGTGCCAGTGGGACAGGTTCCAGATGTTTTGGTTATACCTCCTGCCGCCCCAGCACAGCCCGGAGGTGGACCAGCTGCCTCTGAGGACGAGCAGCGTAGATTGGAGAGGTTCAAGAAATATGACCCTCCAGTGTTTAGTGGTTTGGCTTCAGATGATGCATTGGGTTTTCTAGAGGAGTGTCATCATATTCTTCGTACTATGGGGATTGTGGAGACCAGCGGGGTTTCCTTCACTGCTTTTCAGTTTCGTGGGGCCGCTTATGATTGGTGGCGCACGTATGAGTTGGATAGTCCAGAGGAGTCTGCTTCATTGACTTGGACGCAGTTTTCAGATCTGTTTTTGAGGGAGTTTGTTCCACAGAGCCTTAGGGATTCTTGGCGCTCGGAGTTTGAGCGGTTGCGACAGGGCTCCATGTCAGTATCGGAGTATGCTATCAGTTTCACCCGCCTAGCCAAGCATGCACCGGCTTTGGTAGCCACGGTTCGGGAGCGAGTGCGGAGATTTATTGAGGGCCTTGTTCCGCCTATCCGATCCAGCATGGCCAGAGAGCTTGAGATAGATATATCTTATCAGCAGGCAGTTAGCATTGCCAAGAGGATCGAGAGTATGCTCCCTAGAGAGCGGAGAGAGAGAGAGGCCAAGAGGTCTCGTGAGTCGGGCCATTTCTCTGGTGCCCGCACTTCATAATATATGGGGAATCATTAAAATTATTTAGCAGCGTGGGCAGCTGCATGTGATTTAAAGAATCGATCTTTCTGGTGATTAAAGAAAATGGTACTGCTATTCTAGTAATTTGGCAGGCTAATATGATCCAAAAAGGACAAGGTAATGTAAACTGATGATATCCAGTGGTATGGTGGTATTCTCTTGTTGGATCGACTATAATGACTGAGTCGTTGATGACATAGTGAAATTTCTGAATGGTCGTCGTGGTATGAATGGACGCTTGATGTGCGTTATGTATATGTACAGTGGAGTACGGGATCGGGCATTGTGATTCATGTGTTATATATGTGTTGGAGACTTGAAGCTCTCGTTAGTCCGCCTATGCAGTGGTTGTATATCATGTGTATCGACACCGTTTTGTGATTAAAAACAAATCGGAGGCTCTAGTGGCTTTCTCTCTCAACTTGATATGACGAATTTGGATTATGATACTTGATTGCTGACTGGTCATCATTTGGCCAGGTTGTCTAGACTGATGTGATATGGACTATGATGGTATGGCACAAATTGCGTAGCAAAGTGCATCGGAGTATGCTCCAGCGGGGTAGTTGTACCTCAGGACCAGCAGACGGCTGGTGGGTATTGCTTTGTCGGTTGGGCCTTCGTGGCGGATATCAGTGCAGAGGTTTCTATCGTTGATTTGGTTCTGCTATTGAGTAACTTTGTCGGATGCGTTTCTTATGGCCAAACTTAAGGCTATATATGTTTACCATAATGAGCAACTTGACTCGACGCGCATTTCTTTGGCGAGGGTTCTATATGGATCGGGTGGCGCACCGCCACAGGTACTGTTATTTGGATCGGGTGGCACGCCGCCACGGGTATGGTATCTGGATCGGGTGGCACGCTGCCACGGGTATGTCATTGGAGCGGGTTGCACACCGCAACGGTGTAATGTGAAAATAGAGTTAGTTATATGTTACCTGGTATACAATACTTCTTGGCTTCTGAGGAAAAGTCCGTATTGAGTATCGTTTGGCGAATGGCACATCGGTTGTGTCCTTTCGGGATTTGATAGCATACATTAATTGTTTCACCGTGGGTGAGGTCAATTGCTTGAGTTCAGACCTAAATCTGTGCGTGGCTAACCGTTTTGAGCTTAGTGGCTTGAGGTGCTTCATGAGTAATAATGTTGGGGTAGAATAACGAATCGTGGAAAGGCCACGTGATGTTATAACCTCTCGAGGAGGATTTAGGTAATTTATTTATATAATGTTAGACGCGATCTCAGTTCTATATTATGATGGCACAAAGGGATTAAATTGCAGCTCTATTTGCTGGAGACATTTGTCATGAATTGAGTTGTCATGATTCGAGTGTGTGCATACGTTTCTATTGGAGCCTATGTTGTGCTCGTTGTGGCTTAGGCCGGTGTTGAGGTGTTTATCACCAGTGCGGTGTGTTATAATCGAAATGACCGTTGGAGTCATTAATGAATACGAGCATATTGAATCTTGGCTTGTTAGAAAGGTAAAAATCGAGGTTTGGCTCCGAAACCTATCGTGGTATGAGTTTTAAAAAGGGAAATAGATTCACGAATGGTTAACCTGAGAGATGGGTTCGGTATATCGCGTGTTTCAGCTGCCGTGGGCAGGATATGGAGGTGTTGGGATAAGACTCTATCTAATGAAAGAGGTTTTCAGCTAGTATTTGGTTATTGTAGCCTGTTGTTGTGATTAGAGACTATCGTCTCGAGTGATGGGGTTGTCGATACATCATATGATCTCACCCGGAGTAGTGAATGTGGGTTATTGCAGTGGATTCGAGTGTATCCTGAGTATAGGCATGGGATTTGCATTTGGCATATGATTTCAGAAAGTGCAATGTGATTTATGGTCCAGATAGTCTGTAAAATTTTGACTATATGGTGTTTTCGGACTTATGTGAGATAGGGTGACGTATAATCGCCCGAATATATGCTTGGTAAGGTCATTCAGCTATTGGGTTGCTTCTAGTACAACTCTGAGTACGCTCGAGGACGAGCGATTGTTTAAGTTGGGGAGAATGTAACGACCCGGCCCGTCGTCATGGGAATTACCACCCCGTTATGTTGAAATTGTATGTTTTATGCTTTTATATCAGTGTTAAAGTCTATCGGGTGAGTTAGGAGTGATTTGGATTGAAAATGAGGCATATAGCCTTTTTGAAGGAAACTTGAATAAGGAAAGTCAACCCGGAGTTGACTATTTAGCTAGAGGGCTCGGAATCGGATTCTGATGATTCGGTTAGTTCCGGGAGGTGATTTGTGACGTAGGGGAGCGATCGGAATTTAATTTGGAGGTCCGGTGTAGAAATAGGCTTGAATTGGCTAAGGTTGAATTTTGGCGAAATCCGAACGGTAGGTGAGATTTTGATCCGGGAGTCGGAATGGAATTCCGACAGTTGCAGTAGCTCCATTAGGTGATTTTGGATGTGCCTGCAAAAATTTCAGGCCATTCGGACATTGTTTAGTCGGGTTTTTGATTGATTTTGCAATTCGGAAGTTTTGAAGGAATTTAGGCTTGAATCCGTGTGTAATTGGTATTTTAATGTTTAGGATGGAGTTTTTATGATTGGAACAAGTTCGTATCGTGTTTTGGGGTATGTTGGTGGTTTTCATTGGGGTCCCGGGGGCCTCGGGGTGTTTTCGGATGGCTAAACGAGAGAAAATGTGGAAAATTGCAGGTTTTGACTCTGGTTTTGTTGTTTTTGCTCCTGTGGAAATGGGGGCGCAGGAGCGAGTCCGCAGGAGCGGACGAGGGGGCGCAGGAGTGCTTGGCATCGCAGAAGCGGAATCCTTTCCGCTGAAGCGGCGTTGCTGGTGCGAGTGGGTGACCGCATAAGCGGACTTGATGAGTAAGGGGAAAGTCCGCAGAAGCGGATTCTTGATCGCATAGGCGAGTCCGCAGGAGCGGACTCTTGATCGTAGAGGCGGAAAGGACCGCAGGGGCTGAAGTATTTCCGCAGAAGCGGACCCGCAGGAGCAGTCCGTGTATCGCAGGAGCGGAAATGGCCAAATAGGCCTGGGTTCGCAGAAGCGACCAATTTGTCGCAGAAGCGGTTACGCAGGGGCGGAAAAAGGTCCGCATAAGCGAAAATCGCTGTGAGTTAAGTGTATCAGAAGTTTGAAAATTTCAGAAACATTTCACACATTTGGGTCTCGGCTTTAAGGGCGATTTGGGCGATTTTGAAGAGAAACTCAAGGGAAATCATCAGGTAATCAACTATGGACTTAAACTATGATTAGTATTGATAATATTATGCAATTATATCATGAAAATTGAGGAATTTGGGGTGATTTATGGGGATTTAGCCCTAGGCTTGAACTTTAGAAAATCAAGGTTTTGAATGGGCAAATGGAGTCCGAATTTGGTAAAATTGATATGCTTAGACTCGTATTGAGATGAGGGTTCCGAATATGTGACTTTTGTAATTTTTCGAGAAGCGTACCGAAAGCCGGGTTTTGACAACTTTGGGAATTTTGATGTAAATTGAGTTGTATTAATTGGGTGTCGTCCCATTGGCCTAATTTGTTGTATTTCTACTGTATTTGATCAGATTCTACGCGTGCGGAGCTTGATTCTCGTGGTAAGGGCATTGCGGAGTAGTCGTCGCGCCGTATTGAGGTGAGTAATAGATGTGGGTGATGACCAGCGGGTTCGAAACCCCGGTACACCACTTTGTGACGCTGTATAGCGGCGAGACACGTACTCTCTTGTGAGTGCGAGGTCGATTGTAATTGGGGACTATGGCTTAGTCCAACTTGTTGATACTGTGTTATGACATTGGCTAATCTTGAGCCGTCGAACCTCCTTCTCAGATGGTTGCATACTATATATTGAAATATTGGTCACTCTTGAGCCGACGAACCCCCTTCTTGGGCGGTTGAGTATATTTGTGGGCCGTGAGCCAGTTATTGGATCCCGCGAGGATCGTTATCATTGTCTTATCATATTGACATGTTAGTTACTACCGGTCCGTAGCTATTTCTGTTATCATGCTATTTCCAATCTCTGGAACTTGGTATTACTGTTTTCCAACTGAAAAATGATAAAAAGGTTTTCAAAACTACTTTTGAGCCTGCAAGGCTGTATTTGCATATTAGCTGACTGGTAGTGGATCGGGCTGCGCGCCGTAGCAGTACATATATCGGATCGGACTGCACGCCGCAGTGATATTGTGCTTGGGCTGAAGGAGCCCTTCCGGAGTCTGAACCCCCACAGTGAGCACAGGTACCCAAATTGGATCGGCTACGCGCCGTAGCGGTCATATCATGCATTGCATTGCATTTAGCTACATCTGCTAGCTGTTATACTGTTTTGCTGGTACTTGATGGTATAGGTACAGTTGATGTTGATTCCGTGACAGGGTATTTGATTACAGCTTTACATAGTGCTTTATTGCGGATTTCTTATCTGCGCTGTCTTACCCCTGTTTATTACCACTGAGTCTGGCAGTACTCATTTTACTCCCCGCACCTTGTGTGCAGATCCAGGTACCTCTCAGCAGTGATCCAGTAGCTGTGCGAGGCGACATCTGTGGGATATTTGAGGTAGCTGCAGAGTTCGCAGGACCCGATATTCCTTCTTACTGTCTTTTGACTTTTGTATTGACTTTTCTTTCCGCACTTGGTATCTTGTAAACCTTTATACACTCATGTTCAGTAGAGGCTCATGACTCTTGACCCTTGGTCTATGGGAGTTGATGTATTATGAGACTTGGTTCCCCGTTTTCGTTATATGTATCGCTGTTATTTCGTGAATTAATATGCTTAAATGGGCTAAAGAGAGCTTCTAGCTCCGTGGTTGATATTGATTGGTCAGAGGCTGGCTTAGCAATGTGCTGGGCGCCATCACGACCGAATTTGGGGTCGTGACAATGCAACTCTTGTTTAGACTTTATTTGATTTTTTGTAAGGTATAGCCGGAGCCTTGTTACCGGCAAGTATTGTATCGTCCTTTGTATCCTAGAGGTTCCGTAGACGTGTAAACTGTGGGATTCGAGGCTCATGTATATATTATGTTGGGCGTTGTAAAAACTGTAAACTTGTTAATGAACCACTCGCATGGTTATGTTTGTATATTGTGAAATCAGTTATAATTGGTAAGGTATTTGGTTAATGAGAAACAATCAACACAGGGCTAACACGTGGGAATGAAAGGCACCCGGGTCCGCTTGACTGGGGCTTCCCTGTCAGGCGCCGGTCATGTCTCTCGATTTGGGGCGTGACAAACTTGGTATCAGAGCCTAAGGTTTTTAAGTGTCCTAGGATGTCTCGGAGCCGTGTCTAGTAGTGCCCTTCTTATCGGTGTGTTGTCGACCACATCTATAAGTTGGGGGCTGCATGGACATTTAGGAATTTCACCCTTCTTTGATATTCTAGATCGTGCGATATGGCTCAAGATATGGAGCTAATTTCCTCTCTAAGTATTGCCCTCAATATTGGTAATTTTGATACCGTAATATGTGAATTTGAAGCATGTAAGGTGAGATTTATCTCACCATTGAGTCCAAGTGGATCACCCAAGGACTTGTTAGAAGAATGTGTTGAGCCATGGAGTGATTGGTAGAACTTGTTGTTAAGGAGAGTACCCTTGTTCCTACTAATGTCACTGCACCACCAGATCATGTAGTATATCATCGGTATGTACGGCTAAAACCCCGTCTCTTAGAAATTAAGCTTCCATGGTGTCCGCGTAAATGTTGTAGGTTCAAAATAAAATTGATGCAGTATTCATTTTGTTATGTTAAGCGAATTATTGTTGTGAAAATATATGTGGGAGGTACTTCTTTATTTGTTTAATATATTATTCTTGGTAGATGAGGATATGTAAAGAATGTGAACTATGTGCTAAAATGCCTAGACTTCATGTCAAGTTTGAATTGATATTTTAATGCCAAATTTTGTGTGAAAACTTGTTATGGTTGATTCTTCCAAAAATGTTCTTATGTGTACCAAAATAATTTGATTGATTGTGTCTAGTTGTTGGTAATATCCAAAGATATTTGGAAGCAAAGAAATTGGTTGTGTAAATGTGGTAAGATTGAACTTTGGATTCTTGTTGTGATTGATACTTTACATGAATTGGTGTTGTGACCCGATATTCGTGAAAGATGCATTTCAATATGATCAATGTGCTATTATTGACAACTTAAAATGGGTTTTAGAAGTATGAATCATGTATTCAAATGTGAAGTCCTCTATGCACAGAGATGTTGAAATAAGTCAAATATTTTTTTGAAGAAGAGTATAGACAATGTGTCGAGAACTCGAAGTGAAATTGTATCTGGTGATATTTGTGACATGAGGGAATATGAAACAGATTATGATGTTGATGTGTAATATGCGGAAATATTGTGAAATGCGGGGAAGAAGAAACTGTGTTATGAAATGTGGCCTAGTGCCAAGTATGATGTGATAATTGTGGCCCAAAGTGCTGATGGACTAATATACGTAAAAATGGCATGATTCTTTTATTCGATAATGTGGTGAACGTTTAAAGTGTTTGATTTGTACTGGTGATTTCCTTATTATTGTATGAAGCACATAGGTGTATAATCTGATATGTGAACCCTATGGAAGGGCTATGAAATGCATCCTAGAGGTATGGAACTTATGTGAAAACTATGTGATCCATTTTATTTGGTAATGTGGTAATTATTTAAAGCTTTTGTTAAACCCTTATAACTTCCTTGTCCTTGCATGGATTTGTTCTTAAAAAGAATCTAAATTACAAAACATTTCATGCACCTGCTCTTTGAATGAGTCGTATTATTTACAAAGTCTCCCGATCACAGTTCTAGTATTTACAACCTCCTATGGAATTGAGCTCTATAATTATGTTCCAGAATTGAGTTATAGCATTATTGATAATTCCTACTTGCTTTTCCTAAATTCTCAATAAAGGACTATTCCCGATGAATTTCTTACAGAAACGTCTCATGCTCACTTGTGCCTATACATGCACCATCGTAAAGTTTGTACATGTGGTGTAAAGTTCCATCCAAAGTATCCAAGATTTGTGATCCTTCTCGAGTCACTCTTTTACTTAGTTGTGTGTGTCTTATATGGCTTGATCAACCAATCTACCCTCTTACGAGTAACATCATGAAACCTTTTCACTGTCTAGTAACATATATGCATATCTCAGTGGCTATCATATGAGTGCATATCAATTGAAATTGTCACCGTGTGCATAAGTTCTCTCTAAACAAAATTGAGATCCTCACATCCCCATCATAGATATCTTGTGTTGCCATGGTTTTCGTGCGCACTTGGGACATCTCGCAGTTAGTAGCTCACTCTGTCCTAGTGTTGTGTTTGCTCCTGTCATGGTCATGTATTGCAGTAGGGAGTTAATATAGTAGAAGTGTGTCCAGCTTATAACCAATGATTATTTTCTCTTTATGTCTCCACAATGTGTTAAATTTATTCCTTATTTGGTGAATTCATTGTGCTAGTTCCCTATACTTGTAGGACAACCATAAGAGAACATGCCATTCTATGTATCACTATGACACTTCCTTTTTCAATTCAAAACCTATGGAGATCTCTTTATGAACATTTGCAAACCATCAGCGATTATTGTGCACTGTCTCATTGTGTTTGGTTTTCTTCACACCCTCAACTTCTAGAATCATGGACTATGTCATTGTCATGTGTGGAGAGTTTACTCATCTTGGTATCTCACCTTCTTGGCTATATATGAGTGTTATTTTCCTTCTCCCTAGAGCGTCGTGTTAACTATTAGAACCATCTAACCAATTCATGATTTTGTCCCAATATCACGATTTCATAGCTATTGAGTTTCACTCGTGAAAGGTAGAAATTAGATGACTTTGGATTTTTGTACATATCATGAACATGTTGATTTGAATGACAAATGGTCGTAATTTTTAGTTCCCTCATATATGATCAATTACCAAGAAGTGTTAAGTTGTCTAGAATATGGTAATCTCATAAGCGTTCAACTATTTTCATCCTAATAGGCTTGTGGCATAGATTCTGTGCGTCAAGTAATGTTAAGAGTGTAATTCAACTTCGTGTTATTTTGAATCCCATATCACATTCAAGGTGCTAGAGTATTCTTATTCGAGGTCGATGGATTTTCCCTACACTCTAGAAAATGAGTGGTTCACGTACTTGAGTATTCCTCCTTAATGATTCCTATTTCCCATGTACTACTTACTCATATTCCTCATTTGTGTATTAATTGAGGTAGTCACAATGATTAACCATGTCAGTATTGTTAGTAGTAATATTTTGTGTCTCTTAGTATACGACCTCATAAATTACTCTACCTAGTGCATTAATGGATTCTTGAAGAACTCCATCCTGATCTTGAACTCTGTTGTTCCTCATTGTATTAGATCCATTGGGAATTTTAAGTTCAGACAAGTCAATTATAAAGCTTCATAGTGTGATCACATATATATTAGATAGATAAAGTTATGGTCAGTTTATGGTATCACATCTTAGGGTAACTATTAAGGGTCATCAAGGGTCATTAAGGGTTTAGTGTGAGTGTACCCCTAAAAATGTTATGTGATTGATAATAAAGGTAACATGACTGTATTACACATTAGGTTGCAATAGGTGTATGATATTCCCCATAACTGTTCCTCATGTACTTTGTGTTTCCATATGCTTATGTCTAAGAAGATATTGATAAAAATAATGTGGGTACGAATTCACTTGATTGAACTATATAATCATGATGCACTACTAGCAAGACTCATGATGGCTTGATTTCATATGGACTATTGATTGAAATGAAATTATATTCTTGTTGATGAACACCTTTGCGATTATATTAATGGCTGGTAAGGACTATTATGAACACATGATTGTTTGTTTACTATGAACTGACATCCTTGATGGTATGATGCCAAGTCATGGAATTGTGGGTTATTGTTGTTATCATGAATTGAAATATCCAGTGGAGTGTAAATTGTACAAGTGGAAGTTATCAAAAGGTAAAGTCAATGGATAGTTATTTCATGCAAGATGTTTATCTGTCGTCCTTGTTATGTATGTTTGGGAGTTGATATTATTTTTGAGAAGGTGTTATGACAATGCTTGTAAGTCCATAATGTCGTGTGGAAGGATAAATGTGTCGTGGAAGGAAAGTACTTTCGTTTGATTGAATACCAGTTAGTTTTGACTTGGAATGTACCATATAGGTATTTTGATGTAAAACTGTGCAGTCCATGTTCTAGTATCCATATGTTAATGTAGTTCTTGTAATACTGGGATTAGGATTGTGGATATATACATTGTGGTGCTATGTACAGTTGTGGGTGTGTGGTTAAGAAGATTTTGGTGATTCTCTGGCAGGTGGATAGGCCTAGTTACAAAGGAAACTCTGCTGAAATTTTCGAAAAACTTATGAGTTAGTGCAAATTTTGAGACTGGAGGTAGGTTAGAAAAGAGATGTGTGATGTTAAAGTGTTTGGGAAAGACTATACTCCTTATTCGAGGACGAATGATCCTAAGGGGGGAGAATGTAAGGCCCTTTCGTAGTGTCACACAGGCTTATTATAATATCTTTATATACTATTAATATGGTGGTCATCAATTAGACTTGGTAAATATGAGTATAAGTCTTATGGTAAGTGATATGAGGTCCAAATGGAAGCCCAAGTGTATGCCAAATGGGAAAGTTTTTCCCATCAAATTTCTCCATAAAATCTTGCTAATTCCTTGAAGATAATCAAGTGAAGGCCCTAGATCTTCATCCCAAGAGGTAAGATTTCATCACCCTAGGTTTTATTTCTATTCTTAGCTATAAGGAGTAATTAGGGAGGTGATTCATGAGTATAAGAATGGATTCTTTACATGCATGTACAACTTGGATTTATGGGAAGATTCTTTAACTTAAATAAGTAAGATTGGGTTAGGGAAAGAAGGAAGTCTTGAAAAGGGGATTTAAAATCAAGATGCTCATCTGGTGTTTGATAGAATGCTCAAATGAGCGGAAACCATGAATATCTTTCTAATTGTTGCTCAATTTTGCTATGTCTCAAAATAGATTGAAGTTGCTAGAATTTTCGGAACGTTGTAGTAACTTAAGGAAAAGCTCTTCGAGGTATGTATGGCTAATTTTGATTCTTGTAAAATCGCCCATATATGTGAAATTGTTTGCCATGTGTTAATGTGAGAGATTGTATGTAATTCTTCGATATCATTGTTGGGTATTCAGTTGATGTTGAACTACATGTGGTGTGGTATGAAATATGATTAGAAAAATAACAAGGGAATTGGAATTGGTAAAGAACTGAGAACAATTCTTGTGGTGGCATATATGGTTTCATGTGGAAAGAGATGAAACACATGAATTGTGGTAAATTATTGAACATACTTGTGTGTGTATTCTTGAATATGATAACTTGGTTGTGATATTAGTTTGAAAAGTATTTGAGAATGTGAATCGAATTGTAAGTTGCTTATTTGAATTTGTTGTAATTGTGTGTAGTGCCTTATTTGATGTTTGTGATTGTTGTGTTTGAAACTGTACGGTGGGATCGGGTTGCGCGCCACAACATGAAGTAATAAGGTGTGGGTTGGGGTGATAAGGGTGGCCGAGGTAATAAGGGTGGATGAGGTAATAAGGATGGAAAGCGATCGAAATCTCTATTGAAATATGATATAAAATCATTGATGTGAAATTGTGAAAGGATACAGCAGGAAGTTTTCAACCTGTGGGGCACTGATTATCCCTTTGTTTGACTACTTGTGTTTTACGTTATTGATTTGTGGTTGTTCTACTTGTTGATCTTAAACGTGCTTTGTGTTGAGAATTATCCGAAATGAGGAAAAATGTGGAAAACATGGTTGGCTGGCTTAATTGATTCTTGATGTAATTCATTGGCCGTATTATCATCGTGATTTCTTGTTAATGGCTTGAGTTTACTTGGGACAAAGTTAGTCCGTACATACCAGTACAATTCCAGTGTACTGACGTCCCTTTTGCCAAGGACGCTACATTCGTATTATGATTGTAGGTGAATCAGTAGCAGGTACTTCAGCTCATCGGCAGTAGCATCCTTCATCTTCCACTGCCCGTTTTGTGAGCCCTTTCCTTTCGGGGCCCTGCGTGGCTCATGCAACTCTTGTTTAGACTTTATTTTGATTTTGTGTAAGGTATAGCCGGAGCATTGTTACCGGCAAGTATTGTATCGTCCTTTGTATCCTAGAGGTTCCGTAGACATGTAAACTGTGGGATTCGAGGCTCATGTTTATATTATGTTGGGCGTTGTAAAAACTGTAAACTTGATAATGAACCACTCGCATGGTTATGTTTGTATATTGTGAAATCAGTTATAATTGGTAAGGTATTTGGTTAATGAGAAACAATCAACACAGGGCTAACACGTGGGAATGAAAGGCACCCGGGTCCGCTTGACTGGGGCTTCCCTGTCAGGCGCCGGTCATGTCTCTCGATTTGGGGCGTGACATGGGTCCACTTTTATGACCACCGTAGGTGTGTGAATTCCATCGCAACTGTGTCCACTGCCCAACTCAACCCTGGCTTCTTATGTGGCTATTTCTTCGCTTCTGCACGATCGCACCTGCAGTTTTCACTCTGTAGGTGCGATTATCACAGCTGAGTTAAACTTCCGCAGCCTACAACTTTCCAAACTTGTTCCGTAAGTCATTCAAAATCAACCCGAGGCCCTCCAGTCCTCAACCAAACATACCAACATGTCCCATAATATTATACGAACTTAGACGACCTTTGACTCGCTCAAAATAATATCAAATCAAAAATTTAACCCCGTATTCAAGCCTAAAAGCTTCTAACTTCTAGATTCTTCAAACGATGCCAAATCTACCTAACAACGTCCAAATGACCTCAAACTTTGCGTAGACATAAGAAAAAGATACCAGGAACCTAATTCAGCTTTCGAAAATCGAATGCTACCCTGATATAAAATCTTCAACTGCCAAGCAAAATTGCAAAAATTCCAACTTCCGCCTATTCAATCCTTTTTCTACCATTGACCGCTAATTCACATTTCGAATGCACTCCTAAATCCAATATCACCTAACAAAGCTAACAAGACCAAAAAGTTCATATTCTAGGTCGTTTACACAAAAGACCGCATCTAGTCAACTTTCCAACTTAAGCTTTAAACGGAGACTAATTGTCTCAATTCACTCCAAAACTAATCCGGGCCCAAACCAGCTAACCGTATAAGTAGAAATAAGTTATAGACGCAAAACTAGAAAATGGGGGAACGGGGTTTAACAACCCGATAAGTCATTTTGAGATTTTGCACTGCGCTTTCCAAGTCTCGGGCATGGCTAGACTCGTATTATGTATTGTGAGCATTGTAAATTGGCGGTATTAGTTTTCAAGTTATTCATAAAAGATATTGAAGGATGATTCCCAGCATGAAACTTTAAATTTGAAAGGTTTGACAAAGTCTTGAGTTTTTAGTGATTAATCTCGGATTTGGATTTTTGTGATTTAATTAGTTCATTATGTGATTTGGGACTTAGGCACATGATTAGAATATTGTTTAGAGGTCCGCGGTAGATTTAGGCTTGAATTGAAAAAATTGAAATTTTGGCATTTTTTGATTGATATGTGAGATTTATATGGATCAAAATAGAATTATGGTAGTTGCATTAGCTCAGTTGTGTCACTGGGGATATGTGTGCAAAATTTTAGGTCATTCGGATAGGGTTTGATAGACGTTTTGATTAAAAGTTGAAGCCGGAAGATTTTTTGAACCTTAGGCTTGAATCTGATGTTATTTGGCTGATTCGATGTTGTTTGTGTTGTTTTAAAGATTGGTATAGGCGTGCATAGTGGTATATGACTTGTTTGTTCTATTGGTTGAAATCCTGGGACTTCGAGCTGATTTTGGATGATTGATGGAAGATTTTGATTTGGGTTTAGCAGCTGAAGTTTTCCTATTTCTGTCATAACCGTACATGCGGCTAGGGGACCACATATGCGGACTCGATGAAGCAGATATGGTGTTGCACAAGTGGCCTTAGGAGAATTGAGTAAAGGTGTAGATGCGGGATGTGATCCGCACCTGCGAGCGCGCAGATGCTGAGCCTGGGTCGCAGGTACAGAAATAGGACTTAAGCGAGTAACCGCATAAGCGATGCTTTGACCACATACGCGGTAGCGCATATGCGACCGTTTAATCACATGCGTGATTTTGCTGAGTTAGAATATGTTTATTTCAACCTCCATAATTTTGAGTAGTTTTTCATAACATTTCAAGCAAGAACAAGCTTTGGAGAGCTAATTGAAGGGAAAATTCAAGAGGGCGTCCTAGAGGTAAGGTACTTGGTCCCAAAACTCGTTTTTACGATGATTTTTAAGGTTGTAAGTTTAAATTATATAGGAAAATCATTATAAAATTTGAAGTTAGGGCTTGGAAATTTGGAGACATAATCCTAAGAATTTGAGGGGTCGATTGTGGCCATATTTTGATGTATTTGGAATGTATGAACTCGTGAGATTGTAAAGATTCTTGTTTTGTAATTAGTATCAAATTATGAGACATGGGCCCGGAGGTCAGGTTTGGTTAATTTCGGGATTCTTGATGTAAATTGGCTATTTTCGAGTGGGATTTGTTCTCTTAGCATATTTTTATTGTATAAACCTTTTATGGGTAGAGTTGGAGCATTCGGAGGCCGACTGGAGAGGCAAAGACATCGTGGGCTAGAGTTTGGACCAGATAGAGGTACATAATGCTTGTAACCATTGTTTTGAGGGTACGAAACCCCGAATTTCACATTGTTGAACTATTTTAAAGTGACGCACGCGCTAGATGACGAGTGTGGGGTTGTGCACCGTTGGGGATTGTGACTTTATCCCTCTCGTATGACTATTAAATTGCGTATTTTACTTGAAAACTATGAGATAGTGTTATATTATGGAAAATATTATTGTGTTTGTGGCTAAATATCATGTCTGGGCCTTGTGCCGATTGTTTGGATCCTTAGGGGCTTTTACTACTGTTTTACCCGACTATATTGGTTAAATGTTTACACTCAGTCATGCTATGTTCTTACTATTTTCATAACTCGGTTTTAATCAGTCCTTTTATTTCATAAATGATTTTGAGTTGAGTACATGTTTACTGTCTGCACGAGGGACTTAAGTGAGATCTAACTGAGTGAGGATGAGGGCTTGTGTTGTGAGGATATCAAGGCATCGGGATGCACGCCATAGCATTCGGCACTTATTTATGATATATGAGAGATCGAAGGCCTGACTTATTATGCCACGAGGTGGATTGTGATTGATGTGAGGCCGAGAGCCTGTTTGATTATGCCACGAGATGTCTTGTTATTGCACTTGGGCCATAAGGGGCCTCTCTAGGAGTATGTACACTCCCAGTGAGCACGGGTACTCAGTGTGAGTGATGTGTTGTAGAGCGAGGGGCTATTGTTGATTCATATTAAATCTTGATGGGCTATTCTTGATCTATATTTTGCTTGTGGGCAGTTCTTGATTTATGTTATGCCTGAGAGTCTAATTACGAGTGTTTGTATGGTTGCCCGAGGGACTAGTTTTGTCGATATTGTGGCCGGGGGCGATTTACGGTACATGTTTTTCCCAAGGAACTATTTACATTTCTATCATTTTTACTCACTATTTTATCACTCATTTGAAACTTTTGAAAGATGTTTTAAAATGTTTTTACTGAAGCTGAGTCTGATTTATGAAGAAAAATGATGTATGAACTGTTTGTAAATGTACTGCTTTTGCTGTAGCATTATGACGTGGCTTACGTATTTTTTTACTACTCATCTTTTCTTTACTTTTATTAATTACTAATATGTCTTACTCACATTTTTCATAGCATCTTGTGTGCAGATTCATATAGTTCTGCACCTAGTAGCGGGTGTTGATTGCTCATTGGAAGAGTCATTGGACTTAGCAAGGTAGCTACACAACGTTCACATCACTGTTTTTCTCCTTGTTGTCTTCCTTAGACTGTGTTTAGTATATATTTAGACTCCTTGTTGTATTCAGACCTTAGTAGACGCTCGTGACTTGTGACACTCCGATGTCAGGTTTGTGTATTTATTCTCCACTATTTACTTATACTTACATTATGAGACATCTGATTAATTAAAGGTTTAAAAATGATTGTTATTGATTAAATGGTTAATTTGGGTGTTTTGTCGGATTTAATATTTTCACAATAGGCACCAACACGACCATGTCGATTTTAGGGTCGTGAAAAGTTTGTATCTGAGCCTAGGCTACATAGGTCTCGCGAGTCATGAGCAGGTTTAGTAGAGTCTCGCAGATTGGTATGGAGATGTTTTTACTTATCCTCGAGAGGCTGCAAAACCTTTAGAAAAAAACTTCATATTCTTGAGTTCATATAGTGTTACCTTGATTCCGCTTTAAATGTAACTCTTTGTATTTTTTCAACATATTCCTATGTGCACATTAGCACCCAGTACCAGATGTACATCGATGGCTTATGATTCCTTGAGTGAGGGGCGAGATTTGATCTTTGTGTTTTTATGTTGGGCTAGTCTGGAAGACTTGAGGCCCGATTTTACGTATAGTTTGAGTCTTGAGCTGTTAAATGCATGAACGTGTGTTTTTGGATCTATATTTTCTATTGTGTCCCTATTAAAGGAACTAATGATGAGATAGCTATGTGATGAGTGTGATATGACTGCGAGATGTGTTCGTATGAATTAAATGAGACTAGAAGGTTCTGCTTTTGGGGTAGTAAGAACTATTAGGTGTTTGATTTCCATCATAATTTGAAATATAGCACCGAGTTGTGGGTGTTATGAAGAACCTTTTAATGATTTCATAGTTGGGAAGTGAAGTAGCTTTCTCGTTTTGCTATGAGATTAGACATAGGAATATTAAAGGACTGTGTAATGTCTATGACGATGGAATGGTATAAAGAGATGTTAGTTTGAGACGAAGCAAGCGGGTTATCTCCTGCGGAGTGTTCTGAAGTTTGTGTGATCCTTATGTTGTTGTTAGAAGATCTCCTTTACCAATGAAGTATATGTGTTGCAATTTAAATTTGGGGTCGCTTAAAAGAGTGGTCTTGACTGTTACAAGGGTGATCACGAGATTTGCAGAAGATTTGAAGTACTAGATAGTCTGTGTTGCACAAGATTATGAAGGATTGAGTTTAATCTCATTATGTTATTATGGCGGTAATAAAGTATATGCACTATGAGTTAATGTGTGTTTTGATATATGGCTTTGATTCAAGTGAGGGATTCTGCTATTTATTAGTTGATTGCATGATTATGTGCTATGTTGGTTCCACTTTGAGGCGTACGTGTGAATGAGTTATGCATTACAGAAGTTGAGATCGAGGATGGCTTGAATAATGGAAAAATTTCAGTAAAAGTTATGTTATAATATATGGGTTTATGAGCATCACGGGATGACTTGAGTTGTTAGTGGTAAAGGATGTATGATGCATATAACATGAAGTTGTTTGGTTGCACTAAGGTGCAGTTACACTCTGCGGTGTTTGGAGTGCTATTGGAGCACATTTCTTCAAATTCGTTTGATCGGTCTAATTTTGGTTTGAGTAGAATGGATGACTCTCGAGAATTGTTCTAATGGGTTCAAGATTTTCCATGTAACAAGTAGATATTTCCAAGTCATATATTTGGCTAGAAATTGAGGTTTGCATTGAAGGGTGTCAAGACTCGTAGCATTTCTATATCATTATGGGATTTTATATATCAGTATTAGGAAGGTAAATGTAATGGCTTTGGATTCACAGCAAGTCCCTTCAGGGTAGGTATTTCGAATGTGGTGCTTTTGGGAATAGTTAAGAGAGTATTAAACAGCTTTTAGTAATGACCCGGCCCGTCGTTTTTGAAATTTACGCCTTGATCCCCCATTTAACTGTTCCCCTAAGTTCATTTCTGCTATTGTAGTTTGCCGGGAGGTTCGGTTCTTGAATTTGGAGTGTTTTGAGACACTTAGTCCCTAAATAAGAGCTTTATAGTTGAAAAATGGCCCGTATTGAGAACAGTGTTAGACGACCTTGGAACGGAAATCTGATGGTTCCATTAGCTCCGTTAGGTGATTTCGGGGTTGGGAGCGCATTCGGAATATATTTTGGAGGTCTGTAGCTCAATTAGGCTTGAAATGCCGAAGTTTGAAATTTTTTGAAATCCGATCGATAGGTGAGATTTTGATCCAGCAGTCGGAATGAAATTCTGATAGTTGCAGTAGCTTCGATTTGTGATTTTGGATATGTTTGCAAATTTTCAGGTCATTCGGACATCCTTTGGTTGGGTTTTTGATAGCATGTAGGTTTCCGAAGTTTTGGTTGAAACTTAGGCTTGAATCCGCCTTGATTTCATGATTTCTCTGTTTAAGGGTATGTTTTTATGATTGGAACAAGTTCGTATCGTGTTTTCGGGTAGCTTGGTGGTTTTCGTTAGGGTCCCGTGGGCCTCAGGTGAGTTTCGAGTGGGCTACAGGTTTTTTTTCCTCCATTTTGGACTGCTGCAACTGATGTCTCTGCCACTCTTCTACGCGATCGCGATGGTACTCCCGCGATCACGATGCTTTGTCAATTGCTCCTTCGCGATCTCACGAAGTCCTACGTGATCGTAATGGTATGAATCTTCTCAGTACGCGATCGCATTCTTGATCACGCATTCGCGCAAGGCAATCTCAGGACCCTGGATAATTCTTAATCGCGATCGCACCCATTGTTACGCGATCGTGATGCACCGGTCCTTTCCTCTCCACGTTCGCATCCTTAACATCGCGTTCGCGATGAACATTTTCTGGGCCTTCTCAAATTATTCTACGCGATCGCGATAAAGAAATTGCCTGGGGAGACAGATTTAATCCCAATTTCGAGTGTTTCTTTATTTTACCATATTTTGACTTCTAGAGCTCGGTTCTTGTCGATTATTGAAGGGATTTTCACCTGGGAAATTTGGGTAAGTATTTCTCACTCGATTTTGATCAATTTCCATGAATCTCCTCTTAAAGTTACCTTTTAATTTCAGTTTTAATGTGAAATTTGATGAAAGTACATAGACAAAACCATTATGTTTTGAGGGGGCATTCGACCTCCTATTTGTGAGGTTTTTCTATGGTTAGACTCGTGAGAGTACGAGGGTTCTGAAAAATTAAAAATATTTTGATTCCGAGCTGATGGCTACAGGGGTATTTTGGTCATTTCACCCACTTTCGCTCTTTAGCTGTAATTTTATCATTGTAATTAGTTACTTGCGATGTTATTTACACTGTATAATTGATTTGACTAGATTCGGGCCATTCGGAGTCGGATAATCATGGAAAGAGAGTTAGCGATTTTGTACCGGAATTGAGGTAGTGACTTGTCTAACCTTGCGTGGGGAACCTTCTCCCCTAGGACATGATGTGTTGATTTAAATGCCTTGTACGCGAGGTGACGGGCGTGTACTTGCGCAGATTGTTGAAAACCCACCTTACTTGAACTGTTCAAATCGTGATATCCTTGTTATTTAATTGATTCAATTGTGAGAATTATCTGGTGTGAATTAGAGAAGCATGATTAGATAGGATTATCTGTCTAAGTGGCTTACTTGGCTTAATTGAATTTCCTGGAACTTGTTGATACTGTTTTTGGTGTAAATTGTAGCTATGTATTTCATATTTCTTTGTGTTTGTCCTCTTATTGATTGTGTTTGTATTTGTGGACTGTGGGTTCAATTCTCGGAGATCCAAAGGCTGCGGGTTCGATTCCCGGAGAACCAGAGTTATTGAGATACGTACTGCGGTTTCAATTCCCGGAGATCCTGAGTTATTGAAATATGGACTGCAGGTTCAATTCTTGGAGAGCCTGAGATATTGAGATACAGACTGCGGGTTCAATTCCCGGAGATCCGAGGGCTGCGGGTTCGTTTCCCGGAGACCCAGAGATACTGATGTATGGACTGCGGGTTCGATTCCCGGAGATCCTGAGTTGTTGAATATAAAGAAGGACTGCGGGTTCAATTCCCAGAGATCTTGGACGTGTTGATTTGTACATTGTTGTGTTTATTTCTCCTTGTTAGTTTAATGGTAGACGGTTGCAGTATTTACTTCATTATTCTTATTTCAGTCTTACTCATATTAAACTTCTCGATATTATTATTATCCTTATTTTATTGTTTCTCGGTAGGGCCCTGACCTTCCTCGTCACTACTCAATCGAGGTTAGGCTTGGAACTTACTGAGTATCACCGTGGTGTACTCATACTACTCTTTTGCACACTTTTGTTGTGCAGATCCTGGTACATCAAATCAGGTACATTACATGTGATTTAGGAGGACTTTCAGGAGACTTGAGGTAGGATCTGCTACGTCCGCGGATCCGGAGAGTCCCCTTCTATTCTCACTAGTGATATCAGTTATTTCCCTTATCTCCGTTGTATAGACATTCTTGATATGTAGAGCCACAATTGTACTCTTTCTTAGTCTGTGTTGCCCGTGGGTTTTCGGGTCGTGGTAGTATGTTTTCTTCTGGTATTTGGCGAAGTACGTGCCGAGAGACACTTATTACATTTCATTTGCATTATTATGCTGTTGTAATAACTTTTGTTCATAAGATTTGTACATTCTGCATCGTGTTAGGCTTACCTAGTCATGAAGGCTGGGTGCCGTCATGATAGGTTCACGACTGATGAACTAGGGTAATGACAAGTTAGTATGAGAGCTCTAGGTTCATAGGAGTCACGGGACACAGACCGGTTATTTAGAGTCTCGTTGATCGATACGGATATGTCTGTATTTATCTACGAGAGGCTATGTAACTGTTTAGGAAACTCTTCATTTCTTTTGGATTCCTTGTCGTGCGATATTTTGACACCAAATCTAAACTTCTATTGTTTATTTTCTCACAAATGGTGAGGACACGTGCTACTCGTGAGGACCTGGGACATGCACCCCCTACTGCCGCCGCCAGAGGCCGAGGCCGTGGTAGAGGTCGAGGATGCGCCCGAGGTGCATCCATAGCACCTGCGCGCACTGCCACTGCGGAACCACCGGTGGATCATGTTGGATCGCAGGCACCTGGTACACCGACCACAACTACTACTACTCCAGCACTCTAGGAGACCCTGGCCCAGTTCCTGAGCATGTATACTACTTTAGTTCAGGCGGGGTTGCTTCCTCTCACTACAGCTACATCTCAGGCCGGGGGAGGGGCCCAGACTCCCGCAGCCGCTACACCTGAGCAGCGAGTGCCCGTGGGGCAGCTTCCAGAGATTATTACTATGCCTCATGCCGCCCCAGTACAGCCCGGAGGTGGGCCAGCTGCCTCCAAGGATGCGCGACGTAGATTAGAGAGGTTCAAGAAATATGATCCTCCAGTGTTTAGTGGTTTGGCAACAGATGATGCATTTGGCTTTCTGGAGGAGTTTCATGGCATCCTCTGTACTATGGGAATAGTGGAGACCAGTCGAGTGTCCTTCACTGCTTTTCAGATTCGTGGTGCCGCTTATGATTGGTGGCGCACGTATGAGTTGGATAGTCCAGATGAGTCTACCTCGTTGACCTGGACGCAGTTTTCTGATATGTTTTTGAGGGAGTTTGTTCCCAAAACCCTTAGGGATTCTTAGAAATTGGAGTTTGAGTGATTGCATCAGGGAACTATAATAGTATTGGAGTATGCTATTAGTTTCACCCATTTAGCCAGGCATGCATCGGCCTTGGTAGCCACCGTTCGGGAGAGAGTGCAGAGGTTTATTGAGGGCCTTATTCCGCCGATACGGTCTAGCATGGCTATGGAGCTGGAGACAGATGTACCGTATCAGCGGGTGGTGAGTATTGCAAGGAGGATCGAGAGAATGCTCCCTAGAGAGCAAAGAGAGAGGGAGGCCAAGAGGTCTCGTGAGTCGGGCCATTTCTCTGGTGCCTGTACTTCAGCACCTGGTCGTTTTGGCAGGGGTTATTCCGGTCGCCCGGTTCATTCAGCATTTCCAGCAGCCGATAATACTCCAGCCTTTCAAGCACCTCATGAGCCTTATTATGCTCCCCCAGTTTTCAGTACGCCTCTTGTGAGGGGTACCTCCAAGGGTCAGTCCAGCGGGGGCGAGGCCGGTCAGTCACATCTACCACGTCCTCCGAGAGCTTGTTTTGAGTGCGAGGATACTCGCCATCTGGTCAGGGAGTGCCCTAGGCGTAGGAGAGGAACGCCCCCACAGACTTTGCAGCCTCAGTGTGGCCCACAGGGTCAGCAGGCCATCATTCCAGTCCCAGCTGCCACCTCACCTACCCAGCTTGCCAGGGGTGGGGATCAGGGTGCTAAAGGCCGCCCTCGAGAGAGGGGTCGGGCCAGAGTTTATGCTATTCCTGATTGCGTTGTAGCTGTTACCTCCGATTCTGTTATCACATGTATTATCTTGGTTATTCACAGAGAGGCATCGGTTCTATTCGATCCTGATTCTACTTTTTCATATGTGTCCTCTTATTTTGCTTCACATCTAGGTGTGCCTCGGGATTCTTTAAGTGCCCCCAATTATGTTTCGACTCTGGTGGAAAATTCTTTGGTTGTGGACCGTGTATATCGGTCGTGTTTAGTCACTATTTGTGGTTTTGAGACCAGAGCTGATCTATTGTTGCTCAGTATGGTTGATTTTGATATTATTCTGGGCATGGACTAGTTGTCGCCCATTATGCTATTCTTGATTGTCACGCCAAAACCGTGATGCTGGATATGCCAGGCATTCCACGTATTGAGTGGAGTGGTACTCTAGATGACACCCCTAGCCGTGTTATTTCCTTTCTCAAAGCTCGGCGTATGGTTGAGAAGGGGTGTGCAGCTTATCTAGCTTATGTGAGGGATGTCAGTGTTGACACTCCTTATATTGATTCCATCCCAGTGGTACGTGATTTCTCTAATGTATTTCTAGCTGATTTCCCAGGCATGCCGCCCAATAGAGATATTAATTTTGGTATTGACTTATTGTCGGTCACTCAGCCCATTTTTATTCCTCCGTACCGCATGGCTCCTCCCGAGTTGAAGGAGTTGAAGGATCAGTTATAGGAGTTGTTGGGTAAGGGTTTCATTCGACCCAGTGTTTCATCTTGGGGTGCTCCTGTATTGTTTGTGAAGAAAAAGGACGATTCTATGTGTTTGTGTATTGACTATCGCTAGTTGAACAAAGTTATTGTGAAGAACCGGTATCCTTTGCCACATATTGATTATTTATTTGACTAGCTACAGGGCGCACATGTGTTCTCCAAGATTGATCTGCGCTCTGGTTACCATCAGTTGAAGATTCGGGAGCTAGATATCCTGAAGACTGCCTTCAGGACTCGGTATGGCCACTACGTGTTTCTCGTTATGTCTTTTGGGCTAACTAATGCCCCAGCAGCTTTTATGCATTGATGCACAGTGTATTCAGGCAATATCTGGACTCTTTCGTAATTGTTTTCATTGATGATATTTTGGTATATTTCTGGAGTTGGGAAGAGCACGAGCAACACTTCAGGAGAGTGCTTCAAACTATGAGGGAGAAGCAATTATATGTAAAGTTCTCTAAATGTGAATTTTGGTTGAGTTCAGTGGCATTTCTAGGCCACGTGGTGTCGAGAGAGAGTATTCGAGTGGATCTGAGGAAGGTGGAGGCCGTGTAGAGTTGGCCCAAACCCTCCTCAGCTACTGAGATTCGTAGCTTCCTTGGCCTGGCGGGTTATTACCGTCGTTTTATAGAGGGGTTCTCTTCGATCGCAGCACCTATGACCAGATTGACCCAAAAGGGTGCCCCTTTTCAGTGGACAGATGAGTGTGAGGCGAGCTTTCAAAAGCTCAAGACAGCTTTGACTTCGGCCGCTATCTTGACGTTGCCTATCGATTTGGGGTCCTATACGGTATATTGTGATGCCTCACAAGTTGGACTCAGCGCATTATTGATGCAGGATGGTAGGGTGATTGCCTACGCGTCCCGACAGATGAAGGTACATGAAAAGAACTACCTTGTCCATGATCTTGAGCTAGCTGCCATTGTCCACACCTTGAAGATTTGGAATCATTATTTGTATGGGGTTCCTTGTGAGATTTACACTGATCATTGGAGTCTACAGCACTTGCTTAAGCAGAAGGACCTGAACATGCGTCAGAGAAGATGGTTAGAGCTGCTGAAGGACTAGGATATTACTATTCTCTATCATCCAGGCAAGGCCAATGTAGTTGTCGATGCGTTGAGTAGCCGGGCAGAGAGTTTGGGGAGTTAGGCATATCTACCGGCTTTAGAGAGCCCTATGGCGATGGATGTTCAGGCTTTAGCCAGGCAGTTTGTTAGACTTGATCTTTCGGAGCCCAGCCGGGTTCTGGCCTGTGTGGTTTCACGGTCTTCTCTATTCGATCGCATCAGGGAGCGTCAGTTCGACGACCCTCATTTGCTTGTCCTCCAGGATAGAGTTCGGCATGGTGATGCTCGAGATGTTACCATCGGGGATGATGGAGTGATTAGGATGAATGGGCGTATTTGTGTGCCTAATGTAGATGATCTTCAAGAGCTGATTATAGCAAAGGCCCATAGCTTGCGGTATTCCATCCATCTGGGTACCGCGAAGATGTATCAGGACTTGAGGCAGCATTACTGGTTGAGGCGGATGAAGAAGGATATAGTTGACTATGTTTCTAGGTGCCTCTATTGCCAGCAGGTGAAGTATACGCATCAGCGTCCGGGTGGGTTAATGCAGCAGATTGAGATCCCAAAGTGGAAATGGTAGCGCATCACCATGGACTTTGTATCTGGACTTCCACGGACTGTGAGGAAGTTTGATTCTATTTGGGTCATTGTGGATCGGCTGACCAAGTCCTCCCACTTCATACCGGTGTGCACCACTTACTCATCGGAGCGGCTGGCGGAGATCTAAATCAGGGAGATAGTCCGGCTGCATGGTATTCCATTTTGCATCATTTAAGACAAAGGCACTCAGTTCACTTCACGGTTCTGGAGAGCCGTGCAGCAGGAGTTAGCCACTCGGGTACAGCTGAGCACAACGTTTCACCCCAGACGGATGGCCAGTCTGAGCGCACTATTCAAATTTTGGAGGATATGTTCCGTGCGTGCGTGATTGAGTTTGGAGATTCATGGGATCATTTCTTGCCACTAGCAGAGTTTTCTTATAACAATAGCTATCAGTCCGACATTCAGATGGCACCGTATAAGGCCCTATATGGTAGGAGGTTCAGGTCCCCCATGGGTTGGTTCGAGCCGGGTGAGGCCAGGCTGCTAGGTATTGACATTCAGATGGCACCGTATTGTGATTCAGGACAGACTCCGTGCAGCCCAGTCCAGAAAGAAGAGTTATTCGGACAAGAAGGTTCGCAATGTGGCTTTTATGGTCGGCGAGCGGTTTCTACTTCGGATCTCGCCCATAAAGGGCGTCATGAGGTTTGGGAAGAAGGGGAAGCTGAGTCCGAGATTCATTGGCCCTTTTGAGATTTTGAGGCGTGTTGGGGAGGTTGCTTATAAGGTGGCCTTACCTCCCAGCCTAGCCGGAGTCCATCCCGTATTTCATCTCTCTATGCTCCGGAGATACCATGGCGACCCGTCGCACGTGTTGGATTTCACTTCTGTTCAGCTAGACGAGGATCTGTCTTATGTTGAGGAGCCAGCGGCCATTTTCGACAGGCAAATCAGGAAGCTAAGATCAAAGAACATCGCTTCAGTGAAGGTCCTGTGGCGGGCTCAGCCAGCTGAGGAGGCGACTTGGGAGACTGAGCAGGATATGCGTAACCAGTACCCTCATCTCTTTGCCACTCCAAGTATGTTTTCTATGCTCGTTCGAGGACGAACGAATATTTTAAGTGTGGAAATATGTAACGACCCGTCCGGTCTTTTTTGAAATTTACACCCCAATCCCCAATTTAATGGTTCCCCTAAGTTCATTTCTGCTGTTGTAGTTTGCCGGGAGGTTCGGTTCTAGAATTTGGAGTGTTTTGAGACACTTAGTCCCTAAATGAGAGCTTTATAGTTGAAAAATGGCCCGTATTTGGAACAGTGTCCAGACGACCTTGGAACAGAAATTCGATTGTTCCATTAGCTCCGTTAGGTGATTTCGGGGTTAGGAGCGCATTCAGAATGTATTTTGGAGGTCTGTAGCTCAATTAGTCTTGAAATGCCGAAGTTTGAAATTTTTGGAAATACGATCGATAGGTGAGATTTTGATCCGGGAGTCGGAATGTAATTCTGATAGTTGCAGTAGCTTCGTTAGGTGATTTTGGATATGTCTGCAAATATTCAGGTCATTCATACATCGTTTGGTCGGGTTTTTGATAGCATGTAGATTTCAGAAGTTTTGGTTGAAACTTAGGCTTGAATCCGCCTTGATTTGATTATTTCCGTGTTTAAGGGCATGTTTTTATGATTGGAACAAGTTTGTATCGTGTTTTGGGGTAGGTTGGTGGTTTTCGTTGGGGTCCCGGGGGCCTATGGTGAGTTTCGAGTGGGCTGCGGGTTCTTTTTCCTCCATTTTGGACTACTGCAACTGCCGTCTCTGCCACCCTTCTACGCGATCGCGATGGTACTCCCGCGATCGCGATACTTTGTCAATTGTTCCTTAGCGATCGCATGAAGTCCTACGTGATCGCGATGGTATAAATCTAGCTCACTACGCGATCGCATTCTTGATCACGCGTTCGCGTAAGGCAATCTCAGGACCCTGGATAATTCTTAATCGCGATCGCACCCATTGTTACGCGATCGCGATGCACTGGTCCTTTCCTCTCCGTGTTTGCATCCTTAACATCATGTTCGCGATGAACATTTTCTAGGCCTTCTCAAATTACTCTACATGATCGCGATACTTCTTACGCGATCGCGATGAAAAAATTGTCTGGGCAGACATATTTAATCCCAATTTCGAGGGTTTATTCATTTTACCACATTTTGACTTCTAGAGCTCGGTTCTTGGCAACTTTTGAAGGGATTTTCACCTGAGCAATATGGGTAAGTGTTTCTCACTCGATTTTGATCAATATCCACGAATCTCTTCTTAAATTTACCTTTTAATTTAAGTTTTAATGTGAAATTGGATGAAAGTTCATAGACCAAACTATTGGGTTTTGCGGGGGCATTTGACCTCCGATTTGGGAGATTTTTATATGGTTAGACTCGTGAGAGTACGAGGGTTCTGAAAATGTAAAAATATTTCGATTCCGAGCCGATGGCTGCAGGGGTATTTTGGTCATTTCACTCACTTTCACGTCGTAGCTATAATTTTATCATTTTAATTAGTTACTTGCGATGTTATTTATACTGTGTAATTGGTTTGACTAGATTCGGGCCACTCGAAGTCAGATACTAGTGGCAAGAGAGAGTAGTTTCTTAGCGGGTTTGTACTAGAATTGAGGTAAGTGAGTTATCTAACCTTGCGTGGGGGAACCTTCTCCCCTAGGACATTATGTGTTGATATAAGTGCCTTGTACGCGAGGTGACGGGCGTGTACTTGCACAGATTGTTGAAAAAACACCTTACTTGAATTGTTCAAATCGTGATATCCTTGTTATTTAATTGATTCAGTTGTAAGAATTATCTAGTGTGATTTAGAAAAGCATGATTAGATAGGATTATCTGTCTAAGTGTCTTACTTGTCTTAATTGAATTTCCTGGAACTTGTTGATACTGTTTTTGGTGTAAATTGTAGCTATGTATTTCATATTTCTTTGTGTTTTTCCTTTTATTGATTGTGTTTGTGTTTGTGGACTGCGGGTTCAATTCCCGGAGATCCAAGGGCTGCGGGTTCGATTCCCGGAGACCCAGAGTTACTGAGATATAGACTGCGGGTTCAATCCCCGGAGATCCTGAGTTATTGAGATACGAACTGCGGGTTCAACTCTCGGAGATCCTGAGATATTGAGATACTAACTGCGAGTTTAATTTCCAGAGATCTGAGGGCTGCGGGTTCGATTACCGGAGACCCAAAGGTATTGATGTATGGACTGCGGGTTCGATTCCCGGAGATCCTGAGTTGTTGCATATAGAGAGGGACTGCAAGTTCAATTCCCGTAGATCCTGGACTTGTTGATTTGTACAGTATTGTGTTGATTTCTCCTTGTTAGTTTAATGGTAGACGGTTGCAGTATTTACTTCATTGCTGTTATTTCAGTCTTACTCTTATTTGAACTGCTCGATATTATTATTATCATTATTTAATAATTTCTCGGTAGGGCCCTGACCTTCCTCGTCACTACTCCATCGAGGTTAGGCTTGGCACTTAATAAGTATCGCCGTGGTGTACTCATACTACTCTTCAGCATACTTTTGTTGTGCAGATCTAGGTACATTAGATCAGGTACATTATATGTGATTTAGGAGCACTTTCAAGAGAGTTGAGGTATGATCTGCTACGTCCGCGGATCCGGAGAGTCCTCTTCTATTCTCATTAGTGATATCAGTTATTTCCCTTATCTTTGTTGTATAGACATTCTTGATATATAGAGCCACAATTGTACTCTTTCTTAGTCAGTGTTGCCCGTGGGTTTCCGGGTCCTGGTAAAATGTTTTCTTATGGTATTTGGCGAAGTGTACGTGCCGAGCGGCACTTATTATATTTCATTTGCATTATTCCGTTGTTGTAATAACTTTTGTTCTTAAGAGTTGTACATTCCGTATCATGTTAGGCTTACCTAGTCGCGAAAACTAGGTGCCGTCATGACAGGTTCACGATTGGTGAACTAGGGTCGTGACAGGCTTGTGAGCCTTAGATGGTATGGTTTTCTTCTTAGGTTTCATGTGGTGAGTTTGGGTTGAGGAAATTGCAGTGTTATATCAAGAAGGAGTATCAAGTTGAAAGTAAATCAAAAGGAAACTTGGATGGATGGGATAGCTTGGTAGTAGGCCGGATTGGCATGGTTAGGATTTGATTAGTTCTTTACATGCTTATGAGGTAATGAGTTCATGCAGGTGTTTTGCAACAATGCTCTAGGGTTTTAGTGGATGCGTAGCTAGGGTGAGTTAGAAGGATTCCATCCTGACGGTTTAGTTTTGTGCAGATGGAATTCAGAGAGTTCTTGATGGTTTCTACCACAGTTAGAGATGTATATTTGCTATGAGAATAAAAAGCATGAGATATGTAGTCATTTTCTTCTGGATGGGATTAATGGAAAGTTCTTGGTTAGTTGAGTACAAAGCTGCTTGTGGCTGGGAAGGGATATGAAGTTCTCATGTTTATCCTAGGATGGTATGGTATAGGCGGTATGTTGTATGGGATAGAGAATTGCATGTCTAAGGTCACAGTGCAGTTTTGAAAGGAAGGACACAAATTCTTAGGAAACATGATTAGTTTAGTTGATGATATAAATGAGATCACTAACTTTTATGGCTTGATCAGTGTATATGTTTTAGAATGGGTGATGTGTTTGAGTTGAGGATACTTTATAGTATTGCGGCACCCTCTTGTTCGATCAGCTTCTGATATTCGAGTTTTCTTAGTGGCACAGAAGAATTATAGGAGTACCTTTCATGGGATGATTAGATATTAGAGGTATGTTGTATATCCAGACGGTGGAATTGCAATCAAATATGGTGATTCACGTGCTATATGGAATTGGGGACTAGGAGTTCTCATAAATAGGTTAGGTCGTGGTTGTGGACCGCACATATCTGTCTTGTGTGGTAACTGTTGGAGGTTTGAAAAGATGAGTGGATTTCTTGTTGCTTCGTATGTTAGATTTTGGATGTGATATTGGGCCTAGGCTTGTTGTCTCAGTGTTTGGCTATTCTAGACTATTGCGCTAAGACATCGATGTTGGCTATGTTGGGGATGCAGATTCCACGAATTGAGTGGCAAGGTTCGATGAATTATATTTCCAGTAGGGAGATTCATTTTGAAGATCCATCGGATGGCTGGGAAGGGTTCCTTTTTTCTTATTCGGCCTTTATGATGGATGTTAGTACAGAGACTTCCACCACTGATTCATATCCTGTGGTGAGGGATTTTTCGAATGTGTTTCTTGCTTTCGAGCATTTTGTCATATAAGGTTGTTGATTTCGATATTGATTTGGTGATAGGCACCGTATTGAATGGCACTGGCAAAGTTAAAGGAGTTGAAGGAGCAGCTTCTGGAACTCCTTGATAAGGGGTTCAAGTTCATTAGTAAGGAAATATAGAGGTGTTCTCTACATCAAGTCGACTTGATTGACTTCGAGTTGTATTGTTAAGGGATGTGTTGATTCGATTTTTATTGAGCTTATTAGTGACCTGGTAAGATCTATGAATCATCTTTACATGGTCCGAAGCGATAGGATTTGTTGGTTATTGGCACATATGGTGCGGTTCTATCGGGGCCTCTCAACGGAATTTAAGTGGGAAGAATATTGGGTATTGCTCGGAGGATGGCGTATTAGTTGTGTCCTTTCGCGTTTGTGTAATGTTATGTCAATTTCTTCATTGTGGGTATGATGTTTTGCTTTGGTTCTAGAAATCATATTGTGCACGGTTGTCGATTTTGAGCATAGTAACTTGAGGTGTTTTATGTGGACTAGTGTATGGATAGGGTCCCATATTGTGGCAAATTTATGTGGAGGTATGGCCCTTCGAGTTGGATTCATGTGTTCTATTTATATGATATGTGATGGGTTCTCCGCATTGTGTTATGGTGGTGCTGGTGAGCTTGTGGTACAACTCTTTCATTTGAGTCATTTTTTTTATGATTTTGAGTTTGTTCGGATTGTTGCTATTGCATGTGCGAATTGCACGAGTTGTGGCTTTAGATTGTATTGATGTTTCATATCACCAGAGTAGTTGTGTTGGATTAGATGAGATCACCGGGATCTAGAATGAATACAAATTGATTCATTTTCAGCGTGTTGCAAGGGTAATATCGATGTTCAACTAAGAAATTTGCCATGGTCCTTGCCAAAGGAGAAGTGGCTTCATGAATGGTTGATCTGAGGAATGGATATGACTTTATATGTGTTTCACTAATAATTGGAAGTAGATGTATGTTTTGGAATGAGGCTTTATTTGATAAAAGGCTTATTATCAATATTCAGTTGTTTTGAGGAACTGTTGTGATTAGAATTTATCGCTACAAGTATTTGAGTTATGTGGTATATCATGCAATTGCATCTGAGGTTGAAGATATGGCATGTTATAGCTTGTTCAGTCTTATTCAGGGTATAGATGTGAGATTCTAATCTTGCGGATGATTTTAGAAGTGAGAATGCGGTTCTAAGGTTCATGGCCTAGGTTAGATGGTGGAATTACAATTACATTGCGTTGTCAGACCAATAAGAGATTGGGTGACGTGGGATCAACCCCGGGTATATGGATGGTAAGGTTACTCACCGATTGATGATTTTCCAAACAACATTGGGCACGTTCGAGGACAAGTATTTGCTTAAGTGGGGGAGAATGCAACCACCCGACCAGTGTTTTTGTGATTTTTCACTTTGCTTGCTAGATCTCAGGCATGGCTAGCCTCGTATTATGTATTGTGACTAATATAAATCGACGGTTTTGGTTTTCAGGTTAATCGGAATAGATATGGAATGTTGATTCCCAACTTGAAACTTTAAATTTGAAAGGTCTGACTCAGTGTTGAACTTTTAGTGTTTGATCTAGGATTTGGATTTTATGATTTGGTTAGCTCCGTTAGGTGATTTGGGACTTAGGAGCGTGATCGGAATGTGTATTGGAGGTCCGTGGTAGATTTAGTCTTGAATTAGCGAAATTAGAATTTTGGCATTTTTCGGTTGATATGGGAGATTTTGATATAAGGATCGAAATGGAATTCTGAGAGTTGCAGTAGGTCAGTTGTGTAAGTTGCGATGCGTGTGCGAAATTGCAGGTCATTCGGATGGGGTTTGATAGACTTTTTGATCAAAAGTGAAAATCTTAAGATTTTCTTAACCTTATGCTTGAATCCAATGTGATTTTGGTTTATTCGGCGTTGTTTAAGGTATTTTCAAGATTTGTATACGTGTGGATATTGGTATATGACTTGTTTATGGTTTTGGTTGAGGTCCAGGGGCCTTGGGAGTTATTTTGGATGGTTGACGGAAGATTTTGAGTTGGGTTGGGCAGCTGAAGTTTTTCTATTGCTGTCGTAATCGCACCTGCAGCTGGGGGACCGTAGGTGTAGACTCACAAAAGTGGATATGGACCGGCAGAAGCGGCCTCAGTCAAAGTGAGTGAAGGCGCAGATGTGGGATGTTATATGCACCAACGGGCCCGCAGATGCGGAGCCTGGGTCGCAAGTGCGAAAATGGGACTTAACTAAGTAACTGCAGAAGCAGTGCTTCGACCATAGAAGCGGTAGGGCAGATGCGACCATTTAACCACATGTGCGGTTTCGCTGCCTCAGAATATGTTTATTTCACCCTCCACATTTTTGAGTGGCTTTTCATAACATTTCAAACGGGAAGAATCTTTAGAGAGCTAATTGAAGGGAGAATTCAAGAGGGATTCCTAGATCTAAGGTCTTTGGTCCCTAAACACATTTTATGATGATTTTATGGATGTAAGCTTGAATTATATAGGAAACCAACAGCAAATTATATGTTAGGGCTTCGAAATTTGGGGACTTACACCTAGGGATTTGTGGGGTCGTTTGTGGCTGGATTTTGATGTATTCGATATGTATGAACTCGTGAGAGTGTAAGGATTCTAATTTTGTGATTTGTATCAAATTCCATGACGTAGGCTTTGGGGTCGGGTTTGATCAATTTCAAGATTATTGATAGAGGCAAGTAATGATTGTAAATACACTTCTGATGGTATGAAACCTCAGATTTCACATTGTTGTGCTATTTCGAGGTGATGCACATGCTAGATGACAAGCGTGGGGTTGTGTACCAGTGGGGATTGTGACTTGATCCCTCTCGTACGACTATTAAGTTGCATATCTTACATAGAAACTATTCGAAAGTGTTATATTTTGGAAAATATTATGGTTTTTGGGGCTAAATGTCGTGTCTGGGCCTTGTGTCGATTGTCTAGACTCTTAGGGGCATCTAGTACTATTTTACCCTACTATTTTGGTTAAATAGTTACACTTAGTCATTCTATGTTCTTACTGCTTTCATACTCGAATTTATTAACTTCTTTTAATTTCATAAATGATTTTGAGATGAGTACTTGTTTTACTGTCGGCCCAAGAGGCTTGAGTGAGATATGACTAAGTGAGGCAGAGGGCATATGTTGTGAGAATATCATGGGATCGGGCTGCTCGCCATAGCATGTGGTACTGATTGTGATATATGAAAGGTCGAGGGCCTGATATATTATGCCACGAGGGGATTGTGGTTGACATGAGGCCGAGAGCCTATTTGATTAAGCCACGAGATAGTTTTGTTATTTCGCTATGGCCGTAAGGGGCCCCTTCCTTAGTGTGTACACCCCTAGTGAGTGCGCTAGTGTGAGCGATGTTTCGTAGCCCGTTGGTCTATTATTTATTCATATTGAAGCCTGATGGGCTTTTATTGATCCATCTTTTGTCCGTATGGTGGTTCTTGATATATGTTATGGTCGAGGGGCTGATTACATGTGATTGTGAGGTAGCCTGAGGGGATGGTTTCTGTCGATATTGTACCTGATGGCTGATTTATGGTACATATTTTGCCCGAGGGGTTGTTTACATTTCTATCATTTTTCTCACATTTTTATCGCTCGTTTGAACCTTTTGAAACATGTTTTAAATTTTGTAACATGTTTTTAAAGGTTTTTACAGAAATTGATTCGATTTACGAAATAAATAATTTCTGTACGGTTTGGAAATGTACTGCTTTAATTGCTGTAGCATTATGATGTGGGTTTTGTATTTTCTAACTGCTCAGCTCTTATTTACTTTATTATTTATTGGGGTAGCATACTCACATTACTCCCTGCACCTTATGTGCAGATTCAGGTAGTGCTGAACCCGATAGCGTGTGTTGATTGCTCACTGGTAGATCATTGGTGTTAGCAAGGTAGCTCCACAACGTTCGCATCACTTCTTTTCTCCTTCTTGTCTTCCTTAGACTGTATTTAGTACATTTTTAGATTCCTTGTTGTATTCATACCTTAGTAGATGATCGTGATTTGTGAAACTCTGATGTTGGGCTTGTGTACTCATTACGCTGTGTTCATTTGGACTTACATCATAAGATATCTGATTAATTAAAGGCTTAAATTAATTGTTATTGATTAAATAGTTAATTCAGAAGTTGTATCGACCGGCCTGGTTTTATGATTGACGCTATCACGACCAGATCGATTTTAGGATCATGACACGGGGCTGTAGTTTTAGGAAAGATCGGTCGGCTAGTTACATATATATTATTTTTCACATTCGTTGAAGCAAGCTATATATTCAGTAATAACCTTTACAACAACTTCTTTAAATATTTTTGCGTTACTTTGTTCTTGTTGTGAGCCTTCTAGACATGCACATATGATGATATCATAACAATGCACACAAGTAATACTACAACAAGCTTCTTTGAGGATTTCATTTTTTAGAATTAGGTTTGAACTATTTTGGCGTTTCGCTTCTCGCTGTTCTCTTGATATTACTTTTCTTGATGTGCTTGTTGCTTTATGTTTCTTATTTGGGATGATTTGGTTATGCTATTGATTCTGCTATTCATAGGTATTTTTGGAGATTTTTTTGTTGGAGATTTGCCTTAAAAGTTGGATGATTCCCAGTTTTGTAGGATTTTTTTTTTTTTGGTTGTGCTTGTTTTAAATTAAGGTTAATTTACTAACTGAAAATACGATGCCATGAGATCCATTCTTCCATATACTTTCTCTTTGGCTAATGGATCTATTAAAACTTTTTGCCAGAGTCATTTACAAATATGTCAACATCTGATCAGTCATTTAAACTTAAGCTTCCAATCTTGAGACTAAGTGTCTCAATTTATTCTGAAATTCCTCCGAACCTAAACCGACAAGCCAGCAAGTGATTTATCAGCTGTACAGCATAAAAGGAGCATTAAATGGGCAGCGAGGCCGCAACTCTTAAAACGGCCGATCTTTTCAGTACAAGAAGATTAAAAATATATGAAATAAAATTAAGAAATTTGTTGAGACTCACTTGTAAAAGAAAAAATATTATTAATTCATGAAAATGACGATTACAGTGGCAAAGAAATGAATGAATATTAATTAGTAGAAATAAAAAAAGCCACTATTTTATTATTTTTTTCCTTATAGATATTTGCTATTTTTGCATCTTTTGGTCCATCTTCAAGGCTTCAAATTCTTCAATTTCTCGAATTTCTCTGAGAAAATTATACAAAATAACGTATTAGAAAACACAATGATAATCAACAACTATATATTTGAATTAAAGAAAAAAAGTGAAGGATTGTTGAAAGGATCGTACAAGTACTAAAGTTTGGGTTCAATTAATACGTTCTCTGCGGTGAAAATAGAAAAGTACATTTATACAATCATGCATTTAAAAGGTTATTAGTTATATTTTATGATAAACATTACTGTGATAACATGGTGAAAATCATTTTTAGTTTTATATATGGCTGTTATAAAAAGATAGTTTTATACAATCTCGATATTTATGAAGTAATTACTATATATAAATCTTTACGATAAGCATTAATATCTATAATAGAATAAAAATGGTTCCTAACATGTTATAACTGTAGCGTAAAAATTCTTTTAACATTTCAAACATATAACTTATTTAGTAAAAATCTTAACCAACATGCTACTATATATATATATATATATATATATATATATATATATATATATATATATATATATATATATATATACACACGTTATTTTATTGAAAAAAATAGTCTAAAAATAAAATGAAAGATATATTTAAATTATTTTTCGATAGTCCAATAATATCTTTAGCCTTTTTTGACCATTTTGTATTGATCTACTTAGCACGTATTAAAGTTATATCGTTACTGTATATACCTTTCAGCAACTTGGCATTGCAGTCGCTATCACACTTCATCTCACAATGAGTGTATCCAAGACCTTGATCAATACATTCCTTTTCACATTCGTTGAAGCAAATTGTATATTCAGCGGTAACTCTCGCAACAGATTCTTTAAACATTTCTGCGATACTTTTTTCTTGTTCATGAGCCTTTGAAACATGCACAGATGATGAAAATATAACCATGCACACAAGAAACACTGCAACAAGCTTCTTTGATGATTCCATTTTCAAGAATTTGGTTAGGATTATTTTGGTGTTTCGCTTCTCGCTTTTCGCCTTTTTCTTGTTATTTTTTTTATGTGCTTGTTGCTTTGTGTTTCTTTGTTTGGGACGACTTAGTTATGCTAATGATTCTCCTATTTATAGGTTTTTTTGAAACTTTTTTTGTTGGAGATTTTTCCTTAAAAGTTGGATGATTTCCAGTTTTTTAGGATTTTTCTTGGTTGTGCTGGTGTTAAATTAAAATTAATTTACTAAATAAAATAGGACGCCATAAGATCCATTCTTTGGCTGAAATCAAGAAATGAATTTTCACCTCTAAAAAAAGTAATGCTAAGTGCATAATTTTGTTATTACCAACCAGTTCACTGCCCAAGTATCTCACCAGTGACAATGATGTATATTAAAATTTAAAACCGAACAGTATTTTAACTCCAGAGTGACCAAATAGAAGTTAATGCAGAAGGGCTAATACTACGAGAGAGAATGGAAAGGGACTCATCGGTCTGCGGACGCGGCAGATATGTCTCGAAGTCTCTAATAGATCACCCCGCATCAAGGTAGTAGGCTGAGTCGATGTACCTGGATCTGCACATGAAAAATATGCATAGAAAAGGCATGAGTACACTACAACAGTACTCGGTAAGTGCCAAGTCTAACCTCGGTCGAGTAGAGACGAGGAACGTCAGAGCACTACTGATCATGGCTAAAAAAATGAGATAAAATGGTATAGAATACGATAATATAATTAAATGCTAACAGTGTGAAATAAAGCAGGACAATAAGAATAACAACAACTACTACAGAGGCATAAGTAATCACTGACAGAATACGGCTCAGCATAGAGATAACAACCGGAGATCTTCCAGGATACAGTCCTATAGTCCCAAAAATAATTATCCAGCGAATCTCCCGGGATACCGTCCCGTAGTCCAACTCATAGTGCACGAGGATCTTCCGGAATCTCGATCCGTAGTCCCAAATGTAAATACCCAGTACTGGAGAATCTACCGGGTGCAGTTCCGTACTTCCAATATCAAAATGTAGGGGGATCTCTCTGAATACAAATTCTTAGTGTAGGGGGATCTCTCTGAATACAAATTCTTAGTTCAAAGTAAACATATAGAGATATCTCCTAGGAAACCGTCTCGTAGTACCAATGTAAACACACAGCAGCAATACGAAGAATACTCAATTCAATTAAAAGTTCATACCAAGGTAAAATAGGTATTTCTAACCTAGCATGCTACACATAATCCAAATAAGGCAGTTGAGCAAATAAGCAATTAAGTCAAATGGGCATGCTTCCCTGAGCTAATAACATGCTTAAATTGCAAGTCGTATCAACATAAAAGGAAACACGATTTTAGTTACTTAATGAAAATAGAATTTTCAATAATTATCACAGGTACGCACTCATCATCTCACGTACAAGGAATTTCAAATATCAATAATACCAAATCCTAAGGGGGTTTCCCCCACACAAAGTTAGTTAAGCCACTTACCTCGAACCGGCGCCTTACAACGGGCCTAAGAGCAAGGAAGTCTCAACTCCCCAATCCCCCAGGGTGAGGGGTGAACCTTCTGTCTGATTCATCAATCCGAAACTACACTCTTGCCATGAGTACTCGAATCCAAATAGCCCAAATATATTCAAATTAATAGCATAATGTAAATAAAACTTTGAGTAGCTTATTCCTCTAATAAATTCTAAGCTAATACGCGAAATTAGGTAAAATGAACAAAACATCCCCGGGACCACATCTCGGAATTTGGTTAAAATTTACAAATTTGAAATCCTCACACTCTCACGACTTCAGTCATACAAAAAGTACAAAAATCAGACCTCAAATGCCCCTCAAATCACCACCTAAAGCTCTCCAATTAATCAAGACCTAACCCCCAATATACCACCGAATTTCCTTAAAATTTCATACTTAGATTGATAAAAATCACCATAATAACGAGCTTAATGACCAAAGTCTTTACCTCATTGAATCCTTGTTAAAAATCTCCCTTGAAATTGCTCCACAAAATATTCTTCCATTTGGGAAAAAATGAAATATAACTCAAATTCGCAAAGGCATCTATTTATATGTTCTGCCCAGCGATACCTCATCTGCGGTTTAAATTCCCGCTTCCATGCTACCGCTTCAGCGGTCAAGGTAACTACTTCTGCAGTTCTCACTAAAGCCTCATTATCCGCACCTGTGACCCAGATTTTGTATCTGTTGTCCTGCAGGTATTGTACATCTCTCACTTCTATAGTTTCTGTAGCCTTCACTTGTGCCCGCATCTGCTGCTCCATGTCTGCTTCTGCAAGTCTGCACACGCGGTCCCCTAGCTGCATGTGCGGTTATGAAAGCAATAGAACAACTTCAGATGTCAAACCCAAATCAAAATCTCCCGTTAACCATACGAAATCACTCTGAGGCCCACGGGACCTCAACCAATAGCACGAACAAGTCACATACCACTATAACTTATAGCATTCCTTAAAACACCGCAAACAACGTCTGAACACCAAATCATCATCGAATTCAAGTCTAAGAATTACAAAAACATCCAAATTAAATTTTCGATCAAAAAGTCTATCAAACCTCATCCGAATGACCTGAAATTTATCTAGCACGTCACATTCTACACAATAGAGGTGCTCCAACTTCGGAATTCCATTACGACCCGGGTATCAAAATCTAACTATCGAATAGGAAACTTAAAAAAATAAACTTTCAGCATTTTATGCTACGAACCTCTAACTGACAATCCAAATATGCTTCTAAACCCGAAATCAGCCACCAAAGCTAACGGAACCAACGAATTTCCATTCCGAGGTCATCTTCACCCTGTTCTGAATAGATTCCAAATTCTAAAACTTAAATTATAATTTAGGGACTAAGTAATTTTAGGGGTGGGCATCGGTCGGTTCGGTTCGGTTTTTTAGAATTTCGGTTCGGTTAATTCGGTTTTCGGTTTGTGATTTTAATAACCAAAATCTAACCAAAACCGAACCATAGTAACTTTGGCTCGGTTCGGTTTATTCATGTATGGTTTCGGTTTAATCGGTTCAGTTTTCGGTTTCAAGCCACGACAAAAATAGTAGGAAACAACGCAAATAGATTACTTTTTACCATCGATGCAATTGCTTCTACTGTCAATAGCGAAATACATAGCTAAAAAAATTGGGTAGAACAACAAACTGCCCATTCACTCTATTTTTTAAAATAGAGAAATAAAATTGTCTAATAAGAAATAAAATAAAACGGATGTGTCTTTTTGAGATCACATACATGAAATTAAAAGATGAATAAACATCAGATCAGAGAAATAAGAACAATATAACAAGTAGACTGATGGTTTTATTATTAAAATTAATTCTGGTGCAAATACTTTTGAGTGGGATTTCCAGAGATCTTCCTCACATTAAGGTCAAGTGCATCTTAATTCTTATGATGTTTTATCTCAACTTTAGATCTACCACATTCAAAAAAATAATTTCTAGGCATCTATCTCATTATTGCCTATATAACACATATATAAGTACCACTAATATATGAAGAATATTCCCAGTTAATAATTATTCTAGTTTTTAAACCCCTTTATTTAAGAGGAGTAATATCTTTACTAATTTATTTTTCCTTTTCTTTTAGGTTGAAAATAGTACATTAACCTAAATTAATTAAGAGCATGTGTCACGTTAACATCTCAACAGAAGAAGCAACATCAAGCCCGCCTCTACCGAATTTCGGTTTTTCGGTTTAACCGAAAACCGAACTATTAAAACCGACCACCGAACCGAACACCGAACGTTTTGAAAATTACAAACCGCAAACCAGCCGAATGAACCGAAAACCTAAACCGAACAAAACGAAATTTTCGGTGCGGGCAGTTTTTTCGGTTCGGTCGGTGTTATGCCCACCCCTACTAAGTATCCCTAAATACTCCGAAACTCAATACAAAACCTCCTGACAACTCATAATAGCATAAACAAACATGGGGAATACAGTAAATGGGGGATATGGGCATTAATTCTTAAAATAACAAGCCGGGTTGTTACATTTTCCAACACTTACACATTCCTTCGTACTTGAACGAGCATAGAGACATACCTGAAGTAGTGAAAATATTAGGGTAACAACTGCGCATATTCTGCTTGGTCTCCCTAGTCGCCTCCTCGACCGGCTGACCTTGCCACTGAAACTTTACTGATTCGATGTTTTTATACCTCAATTTTCGAACCTTCCAGTCCAATATTTCCACTGACTCCTAAATAAAAGATAGATCCTTGTCCGACTGGACAGAACCGCAATCCAACACGTGCGATGGATCATCGTGATACCTCCGGAGCATCAAAACATGAAATACCCGATGAACTCCTCCCAAGCTGGGAGGTAAGGCAAAATTATGTGCAATCTCCCCAACACGCCTTAATATCTCTAGAGGGCTAAAAAACATCTAACTCGACTTCCCTTTCTTCCAAAATCTAATAACGCCCTTCATAAGCAAAACTCGCAGCAAAACTAGGTCTCCAACCATATAGGAAACATCACGAACCTTCTGCTCCTCGTAACTTTTCTGTCTGGACTGGGTTGTACGAATTCTATCCTTAATTACCTTAACTTTCTCTAAAGCATGCTTAACCAATTTTTTTGCCCAATAATCTAGCCTCACCCCGCTCAAACCTACCTACCACCTACCATATAAAGCCTTATACGATGCCATCTGAATGCTATACAAATAACTGTTGTTGTAGGAAAACTCCGCCAATGGCAAGAACTTATCCCAACACCCTGAAAGCACAATCGCAAACCCGCGGAGCATTTTGTCAAGAATCTAAATAATGCGCTATGGCTATCCATCCGTGTGAGCATGAAATGTTGTACTCAACTCCACCTGAGTACCCAAGCCATATTGTACGACCCTCCAGAACCGTGATGTGACCTGAGTACCTCTGTCTTAAATGATGGAAACCGAAATACCATGCAGCCAGAAATCTCCCGAATATAATTCTCTACCAGTCACTACGAAGAATAGGTAGTACACATAGGAATGAAATGCAAAGACCTGGTCGGTCGATCCATAATCACCCAAATGTTATCAAAATTCCTCAAAGTTCATATGATTCCAACTATGAAGCCCATAGTGATCCTCCCCACTTCCACTCCGGAATCGCTATTTGCTGAGGCAACCCACCCAGTCTCTGGTGCTCATACTTCACCAACTGACTTTAATGCACCAAGCTACAAACCAAACTATATCTTTATTCATGCACATCCACCAATAGTGTTGTCTCAAATACTGGGACACTTTCACAACACCCGGATGGATGGAATACCACGAACTGTGGTCCTACTGTAAAAATCAACTCTCGAAGCCCATCAACATTGGGTACATAAACTCGATCCTGCATACTTAATACCCAATTATCATGAATGGTCATAACTCTGGCATCGCCATGCAAAATCTTATTCTTGAGGACAAGCAAATGAGGTTCATCAAACTGATACTCCTGGAAATGATCAAAGAAGGAATACCAAGAGACCACGTATGCTAGAATCCAACTAGGCTCCAAAAGAGCCAATCTCACAAACTGACTTTCTATAGCCTTAAGATCCATCACCAAGGGCCTTTCCGTTACTGGTAACTAAGATAAACTCCCCAAAATCTCTACCAGGTGACTCGAGGCATCGGCCACCACTTTGGCCTTGCCCGGGTGATACAATATAATGATATCATAGTCTGGGTCAGCCTAGTCATAGGCGCTGCAATAGATGAAAATCCTTGAGCACATCAACGATAATAACCCGCCAAACCAAGAAAATTATGGATATCTGTAGCTGAGGATGGCCTGGGCTAACTTTGCACTGCTACCACTTTCTTCGGATCCACTTTTATTCCCTCACTAGATACCACGTGACCCAAGAATGCCACGAAATCCAACCAGAACTCACATTTCGAACACCTAGCATATAATTTCTTCTCTCTCAATGTCTGGAGCACTGTCCTCAACTACAGCTCATGATCTTCCAATCTTTGGGAATGTACCAGAATGTATTCAATAAAGACAATGACAAAGGAATTAAGATATGGCCGGAACACACCGTGAATCAAGTGCATAAAGGCTGCTGGAGCATTGCTCAGCCTAAATGACAACACAAGGAACTCATAATGACCATACCGAGTCCTGAATGCAGTCTTCGAGATATCTGGCTCCCAAATCATCAACTGGTGGTAACCTGAATGCAAGTCAATCTTAGAAAACACTCGTGCACCCTGTAGTTGGTCAAACAGATCATCAATATGAAGCAAAGGTTAACGGTTCTTGACTATATGTTTGTTCAACTGGAGATAATTCATGTACATATACATAAAACCATTGTTTTTCTTTATAATTAAAACGGGAGCACCCAAAGGTGATACACTGGGCTGAATAAAACCCTTATGATGCAATTCATGTAACTGGTCCTTCAAATCCTTCAACTTAGAGTTGTACGATATGGGGGAATAGAAGTGGGCTGAATGTGCAGCAACAGATCAATGCCAAAATCAATATCTTTATTGGGTGGCTTGCTTGGAATATGAGCTTGAAACACATCAGAGAAATCTTATACTATTGGACTAAATCAACTATAAGGGTATTAATACTGACATCTCTTACATAAGCTAGATACATATCACATCTCTTTGGCTATACATTGAGCCTTAAGGAATGAAATAACGTTACTGGAAGTATAATCTAAGGTACCCCTCCACTCTACTCACGGTACACCTGGCACTGCCAGCATCACGATTTTCACGTGACAATCAAGAATAGCATAATGTGGTGACAACCAATCTATTCCTAAGATAATATCAAAGTCTACCATGATGAGAAATAACAAATTAGCTTTGTGTCGGCCCAAGAACAGTTGAAGTTTTGAAGAATGACAAACGAACTTAGTGAAGGACCAGGTTCATCCTAGGAGAGACAGTAATTATGGCCCATGCACATGAGATACAAGTGAAGAAGATAAGTCCTTGGGATCAAGTACCAATATCTTGATGAATATCTTCTGAACTGATCGAAAAGATTGCATATAGGATAAGGAGTTGAAGTCTCCTTATGAAAAGAGAATTACATCTAGATCAAGAATAGGATTGGGATTTAGAGTTATTCTTGGACTCGAATTGATAAAGGATCCACAATTTGAGTTCTTATCAAACTATGATTACTAACTCTGTAAATAATAACGAGTGTTCTCTTTTAAAGGTGATTGTACATAAGCTGAAGTTGAACAAAATTGAGAGCAAAAGAGCTAGGCAATTTTTGCAAGCAAGAACCAATTCCATTGTGTGTTTGTTTATTTCTAGTTCAATTGTTGTAGGTGTTTTAAAGTTGTACCTTTCCAGCTTTCATAGAAGCAATTGTATTAGGTGCATTGAGTATTCAAGTTAGAGTTAACTTGAAAGTGTTGCAACAGTTGAGGCTATGTGCTACATTGGGATTAGAGTTAATCCTTACGTTTACAATAGTTATGTAAATGTTGTCTATGGCTCATTGAGTTTAGTGGATATTTGGGAAAATCCTACTCAATAGTAGGTCGTGGTTTTTTCTCCTTTAGAGCCAGGTATTTTCCATGTAAAAATATATGTGTTCTTTATTTCTGTATTTTAATTTCGCGAACAGTATTAGTTAGAACACCTAGAAGAACTAGGTTCTTCTAGTGTGAATATTAGGTACCACACAAATCATTTCCCCTCTTGTGTGGTATTTTTGTCTAAAACATCAATTGGTATCATAGCAGGTTGTCCTTGAAGAGGCTAACACCTTAGGAGAAGATAAAAAATGAGTGCACCACCTGGAAACTGGGAAGGGCAATCCACTATCAGACCTCAACTTTTCAATGGTTTGTATTACTCTTGGTGGAAGAACAAAATGAGAGATCATATCATAGGGGAAGACTATGAGCTTTGGGATATAGTCACTGATGGTCCCCTTGCTACCAGTAAGAAGAATGCAGATGGAATTGATGTGCCAAAAATAAAGGCTAATTGTACTGTTGAGGATCTGAGAAAATGGGAAAAAAATTCTAAAGCTAAGATGTGGCTCGTATGTGGTCTAGGACTAGATGAGTACAGAAGGATCCAAAGCTGTGCAACTGCTAGGGAAATATAGGACACTCTACAAGTGGTTCATGAAGGAACACCTCAAGTGAAACGTTCAAGAGGAACTCTTCTGTAATCTCTACATTAGAATTTTACTATGAAGGAATGTGAGACTATCCAAGAGATGTATACTAGATTCACCACTCTGACTAGTGAGCTTGCATCTCTTGGAAGGACCATCCTTGGAGAAGATAAGGTTGAAAATATTCTAACAAGAGTTCTGCCAGTCTCTTGGGAAAGCAAGATCACTACCATTCGGGAATCCAAAAGTATTGCTACCCTCAGGCTGGATGAACTAATTGGAAACTTAACTACCTATGAAATGAAGAGACAAACAATGATGATAGATACCCCCAAAAAGGAAAGAAGATAGCTGATTACACATATCTTAACCAAAAAGAAAATTTAGAAAAAATTAAGGATGAATTATATAAGAAAGATGAATTTATCAAAATCTTAAAAGAAAATCTAGGAAAGGTAAAACATGAACTACACAAAACTTGCAAGTGGAACAAAGCATCTGATGGTCTCTCTTGGTTGCAAGAGCATCATAGTAGTAACAAAGAGGAATTGGCTATGGAACTCAAGCTCATAAAATGGGATCCAAAAAACAAGTACCTCACTCTTCCCGAAAATAAAATCTGCACACACTGTAGCAAGACCGGCCATTACAAATATGAATGCAATTCAAAAGAGAAGGCCAGTCAAAGGAACAAATATTTTGTTAAAGAAAAAAATAAATTTCCTGGATGCGCAAGAAGGAATTTAATCCATCCTTTTGAATATAGAAATGGACCCAAATTAGTTTGGGTTCCTAAGACTAATCCCTAATTTCATTTTGTAGGTTCAAATGAATGAGAGGAGCCAAATATGGTATATGGATAGTGGCTGCTCAAAACACAAAACTGGGGAAAAGGACCAGTTCCTTTCACTTGAGCACTTAAAATGAGGTAATGTCTTCTTTGGTAATGGAAAGAAAGGTGAGACAATTGGTGTTAGTAAGGTATGCAAGACTAATTCTCATTCCATAAAGAATGTCTACCTGATAGACGGTTTGAAATATAGCCTAATAAGTGTGTCACAACTATATGACAAAGGTAACCTTGTAGCTTTTACCTCCACCAAGTGCTTTGTGATTAATCTTATCACTCACAAAATTATTTTGCAGGGAAAAAGAGTTAACAATATTTATATTGTAGATTGGTCAACTCATTCAAAAAATGAACTCACCTGCTTAAGCGTGATGGTAAATTATCTCCTCTTATAGCACAAAAGACTTTGTCATGCTAGTTTAAATCAGCTAAACAAATTAGTCTCCAAGGACTTTGTTGTAGGTTTACCTAATATCAAGTTCAAGGAAGACAAATTTTGTGAGGCATGTGCAAGGGGGAAGCAGGTAAGGTCATCCTTTAAAATAAAGAAAATGGTAAGTACGTCCAAGACGTTGGAACTGGTTCAAATGAATCTATGTGGTCCAATGAGAATTATGAGCAGAGGTGGAAAGAAATATGTAGTGGTGCTAGTTGATGACTATTCCAGATTCACCTGGGTTTTATTTCTAACCTCTAAATATGAAGCATTTAAAATATTCTCTGCATTTGTTAGGAAAACTCAGAAACAAATAGGAAATCAACTTTTATCCATTATGTTAGATCATGGAACTAAGTTTGAAAACTCTAAATTTGCTGAATTTGGTGATGAAAATGGCATAGATAATAATTTCTCTACCCCTAGCACTCCACAACAAAATGGTGTAGTTGAAAGGAAAAATAGAACTCTTGAGGATATGACAAGAACAATGCTACTATCTTGCAACTTACCTCACAGTTTCTGGGCAGAGGCTATAAACTCTGCATGCTACATCATAAATAGATGCATGACCAGACCACTACTAGAGAAAACTCCCTATGAGTTACTTAAAGGTACAAAACCAAACATATCCCATCTTAGTGCTTTTGGTTGCAAGTGCTATGTTCACAAAAATGGAAAGGACTCTCTAGGAATGTTTGATCCCAAAAGTGATGAGGGAGTATTCTTGCGATATTCTTCACATAGTAAAGTTTATAAAGTTTCTAATAAAAGAACTCTGTGTGTTGAAGAAAGTGTGCATGTAGTATTTGATGAAACTAAAATTCTTTTTGAGAGACAGGAACAAGAAGATGAAGCCATTGGACTGGTCAAAGATCTGACTGAAGCATCATCTCAAGTCAAAGTGGTACCTGCAGAAGGAACATGTGATTGAACAGGTTCATCCTTACATGGCAACTTGACAGGGGGAAGAAATAAAAAAAGAACTGAAATAAACCCCTTATAAGAACTTGCTCATGAACTTGTTCCTCATCAAATTGCTAAAACATCCAGCATAAGAGAGTTTGTTGTAAGACCTCACAAGTATCAAAGTTCTCACCCCATTGAGAACATTCTCACTGATCCAACATCTGGAGTCAAAACCAGAGCACAATTAAAGAATCTATGTGCTTTTGTTTCTTTTCTATCTGTTAGTGTACTTAAAAATATTTTTGAGGCTTTGCGGGATGCAGATTGGATAAATGAAATGCAGGATGAACTAAACCAGTCTGAAAGAAGTTAAGTTTGGCACCTAGTTCCTAGACCCAAGGACATATCAGTTATTGGTACCAAATGGGTCTTTAGGAACAAACTTGATAAAGATGGAACTATCACAAGGAACAAAGCAAGATTGGTAGTCCAAGGCTACAACCAAGAGGAAGGAATAAACTATGATGAGACCTTTGCCCAGTTGCAAGACTAGAGGCAATCAGACTCGTCATTGCCTTTGTAGCACATATAGAATTCACTCTCCATCAGATGGATGCCAAAAGTGTTTTCTTAAATGGCTACCTCAAAAGAGGAAGTGTTTGTGAAACAACCTCCAAGATTTGAAAGCAAGGAATGTCTTGAGCATATGTACAAGCTGGACAAAGCTCTATATGGGCCCAAACAAGCTCCAAGAGCTTGGTATGAATGAGTATCAAAATTCTTACTAGAGAATCGGAACAAAAGAGGTAAAACTGACAACACTTTGTTCTTAATGGAAAAAGGTAAAGACCTTCTTATTGTACAGATATATGTTGATGACATAATTTTTGTGGCCACTGCTGAAAGGTTGAGTAAGGACTTTGCAAAATTAATGGGAAATGAGTTTGAAATGAGTTTGATGGGTGAACAAAAATTCTTCCTAGGCATGCAAATCAAACAAAGTCCAAATGGGACAATGATCCATCAGCACAAGTATACAGAAGAACTAATCAAAAAGTGAAAAATGGAGGACTCCAAGGAAATATATACACCTATTGCAACTGCCACTAAACTAGATGTTTATGAACCTGGTTCATCAGTTGATCAAAATTTTTATAGGGATATGAATTGTTCACTCTTGTATCTTACTGCCAGCAGACCTGGCGTTGTTTTCAGTGTAGGACTTTATGCTCGTTTCCAAGAAAATCCTAAATAGTCTCACTTGACTGTTGTCAAGAGGATATTGAGATATCTGAAGGTGCTACTAAATTGTGTCTATGGTACCCTAAAGGTAGTAATTTCAATCTAGCAGGTTATGCTAATACAAACTATGCAAGTTTCCTAGTGGATAGAAAAAGCACCTTAGGTATGGCTCACTTCCTTGGTTCATGTCTTGTATCATAGTCTACCAAGAAGCAAAATACAGTGGCCCTATCTATTGCTGAAGTTGAGTATGTTGCTGCAGCTTCTTGTTGTAATCAATTACTATGGATCCAACAATAATTTGTAGACTTTGGTATAGAAGTAGGATGCATACCAATATTCTGTGATAACACTAGTGTTATAAGTACGACAAAGAACCTCGTTCATCATAAAAGGACCAAGCACATAGATGTTAGACACCACTTCTTAAGAGATAAAAATGGAAAAGGGTTAATCACTATAGAATTTTGTGTCATCGATAAACAAATAGCTGACATCTTCACTAAAGTACTGAGTAGAGAAAACTTTGAATGGAACAAGTTGGAATTAGGGATAATTAAGATCACCTAAAGGGTCCAGTTCAGAATGCACAATAAAAAAAAATTTGCTTAAGAGTTCTTAATTCAATGTAAATATCTAGATGAATTCTTACTCAATCACATACTTTTATTAGTATACTCCTGTGACATGTGTTTATATGAATCCTTAATCTCTTACAATGTTTTTCTATTCTAACATTTGAGGCATGATTAAGGGAAGTTTTACTTGAAGAAACTGGTTCATCAGTATACGTTCATAAGAAAGTTCAGGTATGTTTCTATACTTTGCACAATTATAAAGATAAGTTTATCAACCATAAGCAGAAGTCCTAATTACACAAAACATTCATAAATTCTATCCGTTGAGCATTGAACCAGTTTCATTATCATAGTAGTCTAACTAAAATGGGATTATTCCTAAAAACTAGCATCACTCATTAATCTCTAAAGAGACCGGAACTCTAATTTGATTAGACTCCTAATTGACCTCTGAAAAAGCTATCGTTAAAGGCTTAATCATGATCCCTCTTTAAATACACCCCAAACCTTCTCTCATTACTCATAACCGTCACTCACTTCCCCTTTCTAATCCAAAAATCCCCAAAAGATTTCCAGAAGTTATTCGCCATGACTAATCCTCAAGACAATCCTGGAACTCCCCTAGTTGTTTCCTCTAATACATCATCATCAACACCTCTAGTTGAAAAACCAAAACCAAGATTTTGCCAGCAAAAGATGTTAGCCAAAAAATATGTAGCATCCGGCCCTCACAGAAAAGCCTTGAATGAGAAATTAAAGGCTGGTCAAAGAAAAAAGGTCTTAACTGAAGAATCCCACTCAAGCTCTAAGGTGTGAAAAATTCATCTCTACTAGAGAAGGAGAAGAACCTGGGTTGTTTTACAATGACAAGAGTTAAGAAAACATAAGAGAGGTAAACATATGTTATGTATTTTCTGCTATAGCTGAGAAGGTAGATAGTAGGTTTATGCTTGTGGGTTCTGTGAGAAATGTTGAAGGGGCTGAATCTAGTAGGAGAAGAAAAAAAAATGAGAGGTTCCTGCTATATGTGGTGGTAGAGAAGAAGTGGCTTGATGTCGGGGGGAGCGGATCAGGAGAAGCTGCTGAGGGACTTGTTCAGATGAGTAAGCACCACGAAGAACTTGGTTCTTCTGTGGAGGAGACTTTAGCAGAAATTCTAAAGACATAAGGGGCCAGTTATGACCCAAAGAAGCACAAGCTGTATCGAAAAAAACCCCAGTTGCTGACAAACCTTCAAAGAAAATCAAAGTAACATCTCTCAAGACTGTTGCTACTTCTGTACCTAAGGGAAGAGCTACAAGGAGTAAAGTAAGGCAAAGAGAAGCAGAACTACATGAAGAATTAGGGAGGAGTAAGAAAAATAAGAAGGAAAAGAAAAAAAAATGATAGTGGAAAGTTCTGAGGCTGTTGTAGAAGAGGATGAGGAGATGGACCTGGTCTATCAAGAGAGAGGCACAACTGAAGAAGAGGTTCCCAATGTCAAACCAAAAAAAAAACCAAGACTCCTGCAAAGAAGACTTCAAAATTTGTGCGTGTTGAACCTTCTTTGGCTGAAAGAAGAAGGACTACTGTAAAGGGAAAACAAAGTGAAATTACTAAGGAATAAGATGATGAGTTGAGTGGAGGAGAAGAGAAGGAGGACTTTGAACAAGAGCAAGATTGATTTGTTGTTTTCGGCAGGAAGAAGATATTAAAGGGAAGGCTGCAGAAAGACCTGGAGGAGCCAGGCTTGCTTAGGCTGGTAGATGTTTTAGCTGCATAGGGCTGGAAGGACATGGTCCTTCAGATGGATTGAAGACTAGCCAGAAGAGAGCTGATTGAATTTATAGCTAATGGGTCTGTGAAAAATGGGCGAGTAACTAGTGTAGTAAAATGTGTGAAAGTGAAGTTTGATGCACCAGAGCTGGGCATGATTCTTGATATCCCAAGTGAGAGCTATGATGATTACGCAAAGGTGGCATTGTCTAGATGATCTACCCACAACACTCCAAATTACTAGGAACTACTATGACACAAAGGATGTTAAAGAGGTGCCTGAAGCACGATTTGTCAAAAGAGTGAAATGAATCGAGATCATAAAGTGTTGTTTGAGCTTGTGAACAAGCGTCTGTTGCCTAGACAAGAGAGGAGGCACACTGCAAATGACATGGACCTGGTTCTTATAGAGTGTCTTGTGAGGGGTAAACAAATCAATTGACATGCTTTTATAGTCAAATTGCTGTACAGAGTGATAAATGGTTCAACGACTCAATAACTCCTTATGGATTTATTCTAACAACTGTACTAGACATGTTGAACGTTCCTTTGAAGAAGTGGAAAATGCCTTCAGTAAGGAGCACTTTGGAATCAAGACTCTCCAGGCATGTGATGATACTTTATGATCTAATTAAATATGGCCCTTAGTGATAAGTTAAACTTTTCAAGTGATGATATTTTAGCCGAGTTCCACAAGTTCTATAATTAGTAAAAGCACAAAGTTCTTCATCATCAAATAGGGGGAATTTGTTGGCCCAATAACAGTTGAAGTTTTGAAGAATGAAAAACGAACTCAGTGAAGGACCATGTTCATCCTAGGAGACACAATTCTTATGGCCCATGCATATGAGATACACGTAAAGAAGATAAGTCCTTGGGATAAAGCAGCAATATCTTGATGAATATCTTCTGAACTGTCTAAAAGATTGCATATAGGATAAGAAGTTGATGTCTCCTTACGAAAAGAGAATTACATTCGGATCAAGAATAGGATTGGGAGTTAGGGTTGTTCTTGGACTCGATTTGTTAAAGGATCCACAATTCAAGTTCTTATCAAACTCTGAATACTAACTCTGTAAATAATAATGATTATTCTCTTTTACCGGTAATTGCACATAAGCTGAAGTTAAACCAAATTGAGACAAAAAGAGAAAGGTAATTTTTGCAACAAATTTTTGTGTGATAAAAGTGTGCAAATCTGAAGCTACAATAACTAAGTGTGAATAATCAATTCCATTGTGTTTTTCTTTATTTGTAGTTCAATTGTAGTAGGTGTTGTAAAGTTGTACCTTTCCAGCATTCATAGAAGCAATTGTATTAGGTGCATTGAGAATTCAGGTTAGAGTTAACTTGAAAGTGTCTCAACTGTTGAGGCTGTGTACTACAGTAGGATTAGAGTTAATCCTTAGGTTTTACAAGAGTTTTGTAAATGCTGTCTTTGACTCATTGAGTTTAGTGGATTTTTGGGAAAATCCTACTGAGTAGTAGATCGTGGGTTTTTCACCTTTTGAGCCAGGTGTTTTACACGTAAAAATCTCTATGTTCTTTATTTCTATACTTTCATTCCGCAAACAGTAGAAGTTAGAACACCTAGAAGAACCAGGTTCTTCTACTGCGAAAATTAGGTACCACACAAATCACCCCAGCCTTTTGTGTTGTATTGTCATCTAAAAAATCACTTTGGTCTTAAAACTACTAAGAGCAATCAAACACGACCGATAAACGCGGTCCAAAACAAAAAAATCTCCAACATGAGTAGAAACATAAATAGGAGAACTCAGAGAATTGCGAGATACGCCGAAATATGGGGCAAAATAAGAGGACACAGAAGAATAAGTGGATCTTGCATCAAATAGAACCGTTGCATCTCAATGAGAAGTCTGCGAAGGTCCACCTTTACTATGTCTGGGGCAATCCCTCATCATATGGCGTGAACCACACTCAAAACAAGCTCTAGGAGGATGTGGTGGCTGTGACTGGCTTGGGACAGGTCTGCTGGACTAACCACTGGAAGCACCTTGCGCATGAGGCGCACTAGAAACTGGAGGTGCATAATAAGGCTCTTAAGGTCTAGGATCAGCTAGAATAATAGTGGTTGCTGGAAGAGCTAAATGAATAGGGAAACTCATATAACCCCTACCGTGAAGAGCTAAATTTGGGCACGGGCACCAGAATAATGGCCCGACGCTGGAGACCTCTTGGCCTCTCTCTCCTCTCTATTTCGAGCTTGCATACCCTCTACTCTCCTAGCAATGCTCACCACCTGCTGATAAGAATTATCTATCTCCAATTCCTGAGCAATACTAGACCTAATGTTGGGAATGTGCCCCTCAATAATCCGGCGAACCATCTCATGAACAGTAAAAAATAGAGCTGGTGAATGTTTAGCCAAGTTAGTGAAAGAGACAGTAAAAAATAGAGCTGGTGCATGTTTAGCCAAATTAGTGAAAGAGACAACATATTCCGAGACAGTCATTGTTCCCTTGCACAAATGCTCAATCTCTGCACGCCAAGCATTTTTGAGACTCTCGGGGACATACTCTCTCGTGAACATATATGAAAACTGAGCCTAAGTTAGGGAAGCTACTTTATCCGAACTATCTAACTCATACGCACGACACATCTGATAGGCGGCTCCTTGAAGTTGGAAGGCAGTGAAGGAAACCCTACTCAATCCTGATATAACCATGGTATAGATGATGTGGTAGCACTCCTCTAGAAATCCAAGAGCATCATCTGAGGCTAATCCACTGAATGTAGGAGGCCGATACTTCTTGACCCTCTCAAGCCTCTTTCGATCCTCCTCTGAAGCTACTACCCTATCCTCCGGCTGAGATGGGGCTACCGACTGTACAGGTGTAATCTCTGGGACTTGATCAACATGCACTCACTGCTTAGGAGTGCGGGTGGTAGTAGTCTGTGCTCCTCCCTTCGCCTAGGATGTAGGTGCAATAAGTGGAAGCAACCCAACTTGAGCTAGAGTGGTGTACATAGTCATAAACTGCGCCAGAGTCTCCTAGAGTGCTGGAGTTATAGTAGTTGTGGGCGTATCAGGCGCCTAGGCTCCAGCTGAAACTGTTGTTGGCTCCTCGGAAGTAGCTCGTGCAGGTGCTCTGGCCGCAATGCATGTACGTCCTCGGCCTATACCCGTCCCCGGCCTCTGCCGGCTCCAGTAAGGGCGCGAGTGCATGTTTATCTTGGGTAGCACGTGTCCGCACCATTTGTTAGAGGATAGAAAACAAAAGTTTAGAATTGTGATATGAAAAATCTTGCACGACAAGGAAATCAAATGAAGTGGAATTTTTTCCAATAGTTCCATAGCCTCTAGTAGATAAGTATAGACCTTTTTGTACTGATCCGCAAGACTCTAATAAATTTGCTTGTGATTCATGACTCCTATAAACCTAGAGCTCTAATACCAACTTGTCGCGACCACGGTTTTCCCTCCGTGAACTATTGTGATGTCACCTAGTCCATACGACTACATAGGCCTAACAATTTGTTAAAAAAGAAACAACAGAATAAAACACTGTATAAATAACAACCGAAACTTCTAGGATGTCGCTCGGCATATACAATAAAAACTCTCAAATGAAATCTCATGAAATCACAAACTGTGGAATAACTATAGTATTCTAACTCCACAGTGTCAAAACAAAGTAAATATAGAAGGGCTAATATTATGAGAGAGAATGGAAAGGGACACCTCGGTCCGCGGATGCGGTAGACACACCTCGAAGTCTCTAATGGATAATCCCGCCTCAAAGGTAGTAGGGTTGAGTCAAAGTACCGGGATCTACATATGAAAAACATGCGCAGAAAGGGTATGAGTACACCACAGCGACACTCAGTAAGTGCCAAGCCTAACCTCGGTCGAGTAATAACGAGGTTAGGGCCCTACTAATTATTTCTAAAAAATAAGATAAAATAGTACATAATACAACAATATAACTAATTGCTAACAATTGGAAATAACACAAGGCAATAAGAATAGCAAAAACTATTACAAAGGTTGAAGTAATCACGGAAAGAATATGGCTCAGCATAGAGATAACAACTGGGATCTCCGAGGATACCCTCCTATAGTCCCAAAGATATATATCAAGTGGATCTCCTAGGATATCGTCCCATAGTCCAACTCATAGTGCGGGGGGATCTACCAAATCCTGATCTGTAGTCCCAAATGTAAATACTCAATATTGGGAATCTATCGGGTGCAATCCCGTAGTTCAAATATAAAAGTGCAGGGGGATCTTCGAGAATAAAAATCCATAGTCCCAAAGTAAACATACAAGGTGTCACGACCCCAAATCCGGTCGTGATGGCGCCCAGCACACTGCTAGGCCAGCCCGACCAATCAACAATAACCACGGAGCCACAAGCTCACTTTATGCAATTTAAGCATAACATTGATAGATATATTAAAAATAGGGAACCAAGTCCCAACACATGCCAACTCCCATAGACCGAAGGGGTCAAGAGTCATGAGCCTCTACAGAGTATACAAAGTGTAAATAGTGAATATAACTATGCACAAGTGTGGGATGATCAGAACAAAATACAGACAAACAAGAGAATCAGGTCCTGCGAACGCTGGCAGCTACCTCGACTATCCAAAAGCACTCCCGAGCCGCAATAGAATCAGCTCCACTGTGGTGTACCTGGATCTGCACACAAGGTGCAGGGAGTCGGGTGTGAGTACTTCCAACTCAGCAGTAATAAAAGTAAATAATGCTGAAGGGAAGAAAACCACGATAGGCACTATCTCATGCTACACAATACGGAACTATCTTTTTATTCCTTTCAAGCATATGTGAGTAGATTATTTAGAAATCTCAATTTTAGCTACTTTCTTTCATAATAATATACCAATACCTGGAAACAATCTCAAGCAGTGCAAGTCCGCACTCAAATCAGCCCCTCGGGCTCAGCACTCCTTATCAATTTACACTAGGAGATCTTGTTAATAAGGCAACTAATGCATGTGTGCCAGTAATGTATGAGTGCTGAATGTTATGCCACGTAGTACACGTAAACCAATGTATGTATGCCATGCAATGCACATGACCGCTACGGCGTGTAGCCCGATCTAGTTTTGTTACCCGTGCTCACTGTGGGGGTTCAGACTCCGGAGGGGCTCCTACAGCCCAAGCACAATATTAATATCACACCTGCTGCGGCGCGCAGCCCGATCCGTATACCACTGCGGCGTGCGGTCCGATCCATGCATGTGTATGCATATGCTCACATAAAATGTCATGCCCTAACATATGGCTCTTGGCCCCAATCAGTCTAACAAATAATCAAGAAAGCCCTACGGGCAACAATATCATATTAGCTCACAGCTAAAAATGTTATTAAGACCTTTTTCAAGTTTTTCCTAACCTTACAAAAATATTGATTAGCAAAATACCATTTTAAACCTTAAATTTAGAATAAAATATGCACACTGTTATCAAAACAGCGATACCAATCCCTGAAGGATTCAAATAATTGGCACGAAGCCCAAACATGATAATTAATCCAATTCATTTCAACAATTAGGTGTTATTATTTATTACGTGGGACGGACCAAGTCACGATCCCCAATGGTGCTCTACCCCACGCCCGTTATCCGGCGTGCAAGTCACCTCAACACAGCACTAAGATGTGCAAGTCCGGGGTTTACCAACCCTCAGGACATCATTTACAAGTATTACCCACCTCGAACCGACGAAAGCTCATGCCCGCGACGCCTTAGCTCCTCGAACCGGCATCCACGCACGTCAAAACTAGCACAAATCAGCACAAATATATCAAAATAGGCTAATGGAACATCACCCAATCGAAAGAACTCGACAATTATCAAAAAACACGAAATTTGGAAAACCCGAGCCCCGGGCCCACATCTCGAAAAATTTCGAAACTCATATTTCCAGAACCCTCGTCTCGCCACGAGTCCATACATATAAAATTTACCAAAATCGGAGTTCGATTGGCCTTTCAAAACCCAAATTTTCGTTTTCAATATCTAGGCCACAATCCTTCACAATTTCTACCCAAATTCATGAAGATTGATGTTAATTCTGCCATAAAATGATGTTTTTGAGTCAAGAAACTTACCTCCGATGAATACCTGATGATTTCCCAGCGTTTTCCCGTGATTTCTTCTCTCTAGGGCTCAAAAATGGTGGTTTGGGGTATGAAACCCGCGACTGGTTCTGTTCTATAATTAAACTCACTGCCTGGCCAACTCCTTCATCGCGTTCGCGATGCCTCTCACGCGAACGCGATGCCTTATTCCAGTCCTTCATCGCGAACGCGACGTGAAGTCACGCGTCCGCGAAGATCAACTTCCCAGCCTCCGGACTTTTACTCTACGCGAAAGCGACGTGGTGTCACGCGTCCGCGATGCCTTCCATTTTCCTAGTACGCGAACGCGTCCCAAACCATCGCGAACGCGATGCTTCCCAGCTTTTTCATACGCGAACGTGTTGCCTCCCTTCGCGAACGCGATAGTCACCTGGACCCAGCCTATGCGAACGCGGCATAGCCCTCGCGAACACAAAGGCTTAAATTTTGCCCAGTGATCTGCAATTTACAACAGACCATTTCTTGCTTCCAAATGCCGGATGATGGTCCGGATTCACCCCGAGGCCCTCGGGACCCCAACGAAAACCACCAACATACTCCAAAACACGATACGAACTCGTTCCAATCATAAAAACACCATCCTAAACATCAAAATCACCAATTACACACGAATTCAAGCCTAAGTTTCTTCAAAACTTCCAAATTACACATTCCATCAAAAACCCGACCAAACGACGTCCGAATGACCTGAAATTTTGCAGGCACATCCAAAATCACCTAACGGAGCTATACTGCAACTGTCGGAATTCCATTCCGACTCCCGGATCAAAATCTCACCTATCGATTGTATTTCGCCAAAATTCAACCTTAGCCAATTCAAGCCTATTTCTACACCGGATCTCCAAATTTAATTCCGATTGCTCTCCTAAGTCATAAATGATCCCCCAAAACTAGTAGAATCATCAGAATCTGATTCCGAGCACTCTAACTCGATAGTCAACTCTAGGTTAACTTTCTATATTCAAACTTCCTTCAAACATGCTATTTGCTTCATTTTTAATTCAATTCACTCCTAACTCACCCGATAGGTTCTAACACTGATATAGAAGCATAAGATATGTTAATGCAATGTGATGGGGTGGTAAATTCCCGTAACGACGGGCCGAGTCATTACATTCTCCCCAACTTAAACAAACGCTCGTCCTCGAGCGGACTCAGAGTTGTACTAGAAGCAACCCAATAGCTGAATGACCTTACCAAGCATATATTCAGACGATCATACGTCACCCTATCTCACATAAGTCCGAAAACACCATATAGTCAGAATTTCACGGACCATCTGAACCATAAATCATATTGCACTTTCTGAAATCATATGCCAAATGCAAATCCCATGCCTATACTCAGGATACACTCGAATCCACTGCAATAACCCATATTCACTACTCCGGATGAGATCATATGATGTATCGACAACCCCATCACTCGAGACGATAGTCTCTAATCACAACAACTGGCCACAATAACCAAATACTAGCTGAAAACCTCTTTCATTAGATAGAGTCTTATTCCAACACCTCCATATCCTGCCCACGGCAGCTGAAGCACGCGATATACCGAACCCATCTCTCGGGTTAACCATTCATGAATCTATTTCCCTTTTTAAAACTCATACCACGATAGGTTTCGGAGCCAAACCTCGATTTTTTTTAACCTTTCTAACAAGCTAAGATTCAATATGCTAGTATTCATTAATAACTCCAATGGTCATTTCGATTATAACACACAGCAGCACTGGTGATAAGACACCTCCACACCGGCCTAAGCCACGACGAGCACAACACATGCTCAAGTAGGAAACGACTGAACATACTCAATTCATGACAACTAACTCAAACACAATAGCTGTAATTTAATTCCTCCGTACCATCATAACATAGGACTGAGATCCCGTCTCACATTATAGAAATAGAGTACCTGAATCCTCCTCGAGAGGGCATAACATCACGTGGCCTTGCTACGATTCGTGATTCTATCCCAACGTTATTACTCATGAAGCTCCTCAAGCCACTAAGCTCAAAACGATTAGCCACGCACAGATCTAGGTCTTGAACCCGTGCAATCAACCTCACCCACGGTTAAACAATTAATGTATGCTATCAAATCCTGAAAGGACATAACCGACGTGCCATTCGCCAAGCGATACTCAAAACGGTCTTTTCCTCAGAACCGAGGAAGTATTGTATACCCAGTAGCATATAACTAACTATATTTTCACAATATTCTGTTGCGGCGTGCAACCCGCTCCAACGACATACCTATGGTGGTGTGCCACCCGATCCGGATACCATACATGTGACGGCGTGCCACCCGATCCAAATAACCTGTGGCGGCGTGCCACCCGGTCCACGCATAAATCTCGCAAAAAGGAAATGCATATCGAGTCGAATCTTCTTATTACAGCAAACACACACACACATACATATATCGATCCACGCATAAATCTCGCAAAAAGGAAATGCATATCGAGTCGAATTTTCTCATTACAACAAACATATATATATATATATATATAGCCTCAAGATCGGCCACATGAAACGCATCCGACAACGTTTCTCAATACTGGAACTGAATCAATGGTAGATACCTCTACACTGACATCCGCCACTAAGGTCCAACTGACAAAGCAATGCCTACCAGCCGTCCGCTGGTCCTGGGTACAACTGCTCTGTTGTAGCATACTCTGATGCTCTCTGCTACGCAATTTGTGCCATTTTCCGACATAGTCCATATCACATTAGTCTAGACAATCTGACCCATGAAAACCAGTCAGATTCGTCTTATCAAGTTAAGAGAGAGCCTCTAGGGCTTCCGATCTCCAATAATCACAAAACGGTGCCGTTACACATGATATACAACCACCGCATAGGCGGACTAACGAGAGCTTCAAGTCTTCAACACATATATAACACATGAATCACAATGCCTGATCCCGTACTCCACTGTACATATACATAACGCACATCAAGCGTTCACTCATACCACGACAGCCATTCAGAAATTTCACTATGCCATCAACGACTCAGTTATTATAGTCGATCCAACAAGAGAATACCACCATACCACTGGATATCATCAGTTTACATTACCTTGTCCTTTTTGGATCATATTCCCTACCAAGTTAATAGAATAGCAGTACCATTTTCTTAAATTATCAGAAAGATCGATTCTTAATTCACCTGCAGCTGTCCGCGCTGCTCAATAATTTTATTGACTTCCCATATATTATGAACTGATCTCAAAACCTAGAATATACCATTATCAACTTTCCATAACACATCGTGTATACCATATTACACTAAGACAACATGGAAATTCATATCCCTTTCCTCCGCCTCAACATCGGCGCACTCCACTAGTCAAGGACTTTCGTGATCCCATATAGAGAAAACTCATTACACATTCCAAGCCTTGTATACCAACAGGAAAAATACACTCATTTTCAAACCATGATAAAACACATCACAAACTATTTCTTCCCATTCGTTGCATAAGTTTAACTGCCAGGACTGAGTCCTTATACCCATATCAAGTTACACAACTGCCAGCACTCAAGAGCTTTGTTGCAATGTCCGCAAGACTCATTACTTCAACCACATACCAGGAATCAATCGCATTCCTTTTTATACAATTCTGGTTTATTAACCAGTCATTCCATTTACCTAGTTTCCTTTCTGATTCATCTCTAATTTCATATCAGTCTTTACTATAGTACCATAATACATCAACTCATGTCACCACACGAGACTCGTACACAAGACCACCCGGTCTAAGACCCATAGGCCATTGAATACTCTCTCAATGTTTCCCAAAAGTACCACATTCTACCATACTTTATTTTGATGAACTTCCCGCGATTTTTTTTTAATTGTTATCATTACTTCCCAATACGGATACCTAGAATCCCATCATTCACATGATATAACACAAGTCTTGATCTTCCGCCATCGTTAGCCACATACACAAATCTTAAAGCACCTGACTGTTACAAGCAAAATCTTGAACACTGCAAAACCATTCTCGGGCATCATTCACCCTTATTCAACTGTAATTCAACTGTCCTATTGGGTAGAACCACTCGTGTTTTGTTAGAACTCCGACATCGTAGAACATGATTACTTACAGATACAATCAGCTATCTTTCTTTCCTATACGGTGAATATTCTTTACCAATAGCAGTTCAAAACACCCTAGTACTTCATCAGATCTACGAAGCACCATAACCTTTACCAGAATTTCCCAACATACTTAGAGACAGAATCAACATAGCATACAATAGTGCAATTAGTTAATCAATAGCAACCTCCCCAACTTAGCTCGAAGCCATCCATCAAAGCACTTTCAACCACTCATATCATTATTACCCAAGTGATGCCGAAATGTTAATATGAGATTAAACTCAAGTCATTGACAAGCCTTGACAGAGACTCAAATCATCAGAGACCTTAGCTCTTCTGCAATTCTTGCAGATATACATGCACCACCAATAAGCCCACTCTCTTTAGGTGACAGAAATCTTTTTAAGTCCCCAAATTTTCCAAAGATTTCGGCAGAGTTTCCTTTGTAAATTGGCCTATCCACCTGCCAGAGAATCACCAAAACCATCCTAGCAATACATTCACAACTCGACAAGATATCACAACGCATATCGACAAAATTAGTCTCAATACTACACAAATCATATTATCATATTTGGTACATGAACATGCGTTGTACCTGCTCGAATCATAACACATATCAACTACCTTTCAATTACACATGAGAACCAATCCACCTATCTCGCCTCAATTTAGCATTTCAGTAGAATACCTTCCACCAGGATACACATAGCATAATCATTTTAGTCTTCCCGAGTTTGAACTCGTTCCACTACACATAAGGCACTTTACCTTCCAATTAAGAGGCGATGAAAATATTTCTCACGCCCATAGCTAGGGCTACATATCAAATCACAATAAACATCAATACCGATCGTATGAACTTCATAATACCTGCTCGCGAAATTAGTACCTTGGTGCTCAAGCCATAGACAAGAATCTGGCCTCAAGTCTTCCCGACTGGCCCAACATGAACTCATGGAGATTATATCTCGCCCCTCGATCGGGGGATTGCAAGCCATAAGTCAATTATATTACTGAGCGCTCGATGCGTACACAGACGTGTGGAAGGAATTTCAAAAATTATATCCCAAGCCGAATCAAGTGCGCACGATAAGAATTCCAAGAAATGTAAGTGTTTCCTAAAGGTTCGCAGCCTCCCGAGGATAAGTACAAGCGTCCCCGTACCGATCCACAAGACTCTACTAACCGGCTCAAGACTCATGAGGCCTAGTAAACCTAGGCTCTGATACCAACTTGTCACGACCCCAAATCCGGTCGTGATGGCGCCCAGCACACTGCTAGGCCAGCCCAACCAATCAACAATAACCACGGAGCCACAAGCTCACTTTATCCAATTTAAGCATAACAGTGATAGATATATTAAAAATAGGGAACCAAGTCCCAACACGTGCCAACTCCCATAGACCGAAGGGGTCAAGAGTCATGAGCCTCTACAAAGTATACAAAGTGTAAATAGTGAATATAACTGTGCACAAGTGTGGGATAATCAAAAACAAATACAGGCAAACTGGAGAATCAGGTCCTGCGAACGCTGGCAGCTACCTCGACTATCCAAAAGCACTCCCGAGCCGCAATAGAATCAGCTCCACCTGTGATGTACCTGGATCTGCACACAAGGTGCAGGGAGTCGGGTGTGAGTACTTCCAACTCAGCAGTAATAAAAGTAAATAATGTTGAAGGGAAGAAAACCACGATAGGTACTATCTCATGCTACACAATACAGAACTATCTTTTTATTCCTTTCAAGCATATATGAGTAGATTATTTAGAAATCTCAATTTTAGCTACTTTCTTTCATAATAATATACCAATACCTGGAAACAATCTCAAGTAGTGCAAGTCCGCACTCAAATCATCCCCTCGGGCTCAGCACTCCCTATCAATTTACACTAGGAGATCTGGTCAATAAGGCAACTAATGCATGTGTGCCAGTAATGTATGAGTGCTGAATGTTATGCCATGTAGTACACGTAAACCAATGTATGTATGCCATGCAATGCATATGACCGCTACGGCGTGTAGCCCGATCTAGTTTGGTTACCCGTGCTCACTGTGGGGGTTCAGACTCCGGAGGGGCTCCTACAGCCCAAGCACAATATTAATATCACACCTGCTGCGGCGCGCAGCCCGATCCGTATACCACTGCGGCGTGCAGTCCGATCCATGCATGTGTATGCATATGCTCACATAAAATGTCATGCCCTAACATATGGCCCTTGGCCCCAATCAGTCTAACAAATAATCAAGAAAGCCCTACGGGCAACAATATCATATTAGCTCACAGCTAAAAATGTTATTAAGACCTTTTTCAAGTTTTTCCTAACCTTACAAAAATATTGATTAGCAAAATACCATTTTAAACCTTAAATTTAGAATAAAATATGCACAGCGTTATCAAAACAGTGATACCAATCCCTGAAGGATTCAAATAATTGGCACGAAGCCCAAACATGATAATTAATCCAATTCATTTCAGCAATTAGGTGTTATAATTTATTACGCGGGACGGACCAAGTCACGATCCCCAATGGTGCTCTACCCCACGCCCGTTATCCGGCATGCAAGTCACCTCAACACTGCACTAAGATGTGCAAGTCCGGGGTTTACCAACCCTCAGGACAACATTTACAAGTATTACCCACCTCGAACCGACGAAAGCTCATCCCCGCGACGCCTTAGCTCCTCGAACCGGCATCCACGCACGTCAAAACTAGCACAAATTAGCACAAATATATCAAAATAGGCTAATGGAACATCACCCAATCGAAAGAACTCGACAATTATCAAAAATCACAAAATTTGCAAAACCCAAGCCCCGGGCCCACATCTTAAAAAATTTCGAAACTAATATTTGCAGAACCCTCGTCTCGCCACGAGTCCATACATATAAAATTTACCAAAATCGGAGTTCGATTGGCCTTTCAAAACCCAAATTTTCGTTTTCAATATCTAGGCCACAATCCTTCACAATTTCTACCCAAATTCATGAAGATTGATGTTAATTCTACCATAAAATGATGTTTTTGAGTCAAGAAACTTATCTCCGATGAATACCCGATGATTTCCCAGCGTTTTCCGTGATTTCTTCTCTCTAGGGCTCAAAAATGGTGGTTTGGGGTATGAAACCCGCGACTGGTTCTGTTCTGTAATTAAACTCACTGCCTGGCCAACTCCTTCATCGTGTTCGCGACGCCTCTCACGCGAACGCGATGCCTTATTCCAGTCCTTCATCGCGAACGCGACGTGAAGTCACGCGTCCGCGAAGATTAACTTCCCATCCTCCGGACTTTTACTCTACGCGAACGCGATGTGGTGTCACGCATCCGCGATGCCTTCCCTTTTCCTAGTACGCGAACGCGTCCCAAACCATCGCGAACGCGATGCTTCCCAGCTTTTTCTTACGCGAACGCGTTGCCTCCCTTCGCGAACGCGATAGTCACCTGGCCCCAACCTACGCGAACGCGGCATAGCCCTCGCGAACGCGAAGGCTTAAATTTTGCCCAGTGATCTGCAATTTACAGCAGACCATTTCTTGCTTCCAAATGCCGGATGATGGTCCGGATTCACCCCGAGGCTCCCGGGACCCCAACGAAAACCACCAACATACTCCAAAACACGATACGAACTCGTTCCAATCATAAAAACACCATCCTAAACATCAAAATCACCAATTACACACGGATTCAAGCCTAAGTTTCTTCAAAACTTCCAAATTACACATTCCATCAAAAACCCGACCAAACGACGTCCGAATGACCTGAAATTTTGCAGGCACATCCAAAATCACCTAACGGAATTACTGCAACTGTCGGAATTCCATTCCAACTCCCGGATCAAAATCTCACCTATCGATTGGATTTCGCCAAAATTCAACCTTAGCCAATTCAAGCCTATTTCTACACCGGATCTCCAAATTCAATTCCGATTGCTCTCCTAAGTCATAAATGATTCCCCGAAACTAGTAGAATCATCAGAATCTGATTCGAGCACTCTAACTCGATAGTCAACTCTAGGTTGACTTTCCATATTTAAACTTCCTTCAAACATGCTATTTGCTTCATTTTTAATTCAATTCACTCCTAACTCACACGATAGGTTCTAACACTGATATAAAAGCATAAGATATGTTAATGCAATGTAACGGGGTGGAAATTTCCGTAACGACGGGCCGGGGCGTTACACAAGGGGATCTCCCGTGATACCATCCCGTAGTCCCAAAGTAAACACACTAACGCAACACGAAGAATACCCAATTTAATCAAATTTCATACAAAGGTAAGACATGTATTTCTAACCTAGCATGTTGCACATAACCCAAATAAGGCAGTTGAGAAAATAAGCAATTAAGTCAAATATACATAATTCTCTAAACTATCGGGAAGCTTAAATTGCAAGTAGTATAAACATAAAAGGAAACAGAATTTTAGTTACTTAATGAAAACATGATTTTTGACCATTTGCATTGGTACTCACTCATCACCTCACGTATAAGGCATTTCAAATATCAACAATACCAACTCCTAAGGTATTAAGCAAAATTAGGAAAAGTGATGCCTCAAGTTAGACAAACTACTTGCCTCAAATTGGATCAAAATCATCTCGAAACCACGCTCTTGCTATGAGTACTCGGCGCCAAATTACTGAAATCAGTTGCATAATGTAAAAAAAAATTGAGTAGCTGATCCCACTAATAAATTCTAAGGTAATAAGGAAAATTAGGGAGAATGACAAAAATGCCCTTAGGCCCATGTCTAAAAATTAGGTAAATTTTACAAATTCAGAATCCTCACACTCTCGCGAGTTCATTCATACCAAAAGTACCAAAATCGGACCTCAAATGGTCCCTCAAATCACCACTCAAAGCTCTCCAATTAATCAAGCCCTAAACCCTAATTTACAACTAATTTTACTTAATATTTCATGCTTAGAATGATAAAAATCACCATAACAATGATCTTAATGACTAAAGGCGTTACCTCAATGAATCTCTCTGAAAATATTCGAAGAAAATGCTCCACAATGCTACTTCCTATTTGGAAAGAGATGAAAAATAACTCAAATTCGCAAAGGAATCTATATGTTCTACCCATCGATACCGCATCTACGGTCCAAATTCCCGCTTCTGTGGTCAAGGGAACAGCTTCTGCAGCCAAGAGAACCGCTTATGCGTTTTTCACTAAAACCTCCTTTTCCGCACATGCAACCCAGATTCTGCATCGGCGGTCCCGCTGGTGCGATACACCTCCCGCTTTTGCGATTTCTACTGCCTTCACTTTTAGCCACATCTGTGGCTCCATTTATGCATGATTCCGCACCTGTGACCCCCTAGACACAGGTGTCGTTATGACAACAATAGAACAACTTCATCTATCAAACCCAACTCAAAATCTCCCGTTAACCATCCGAAATTACCCTGAGGCCCAAAGACCTAAACCAATAACGTAAAAATGTCATATACCACTATCCAAACTTATACCAATCTTCAAAATACCTAAAACAACATCGAAATACCATATCATTATCGAATTCAAGCCTAAGAACTCAAAAAACATCCAAATTATACTTTCGATCAAGAAGTCTTTCAAACCTCGTCCAAATGACCTAAACTTTTGCAAGCACATCACATTCAACACTATGGAGCTATTCCAACTTCCAGAATTCCATTACCTCCCCAATATCAAAATCTCATTATGGAACCAGAAACTTTAAAAATTCAACATTTGGCATTTCAAGCCTAAATAAGCTAAGAACCTCCAAACGACAATCCAAACGTGCTCCTTAACCCGAAATCACCCAACGGTGCTAATGGAAGCAACATAATTCCATTCGGAGCTTGTCTTCACTTTATTCTGACTACAGTCCAAATTTTGAAACTTAAATTCTCATTTAGGGACTAAGTGTCCAATAACATTCTGAAACTCAAAACAAAACCTCTCGGCAACTGAGAATCGCAGAAACAAATACAAGGAATGTAATTTATAGGGGATGGATGCATTAATGTTAAAATGACTGGCCGGATCGTTACACACACTCTTTGTGCCAACTCAAAAATCAAGATCTCTATTAATCCTTTACAAATCATGTAGCATGTGTTATGGTGTCACAATGCTAATCCAACTGGTCGTGATGGCACCTAACCTAACTCGCTAGGTAAGCCAAAATGACGATATCCTAATACAACAAAATTAAGAAAATAAATTTATAAAAGAAATTATCTGAATATTATACATTCACCAATGACTGGTAGTACAAATCACGACCTTCTAAGATTTTTTAATTTACAAAAGCTGATATTTAATAAAGTACATTACTTGTTGAAGTATACATGAATAGATCTTTCAAAAGTCTAGAGATACCACGAAAAAGAGGTAGCGATAAACTGGATTGCATGTAAATAAAATAAATTCAAATTACGGTAAAGAAAGCTTATACAAAACCAACACATGAAGAACCCCTCCAAAACCTCCCAAATATGAAGTCTACAAGTCAAGATATGATAAAAATGGCCTAACCCACGAATACATAATTTTGTCCCAAAAATCCTGAGCAAATATCGCTTCTACGACCGAAAATGCGCTTTTGTTCTACATTTTTCGTAGGTGCGATCCACATCCTTCCAACAAAACTTTGCACTTGTGCTTGCCTGGCCGCTTCTGTGGCACCATATCTAGGGCTCTTCTTCCACATACGCGGTAGTATTAGTGACCAGCCTTTTGAGCAAAACATCAAGTTTCTAAAATGATATGTGACTCATCTGCAACACATCATAGACCCAGTCCAAACAAACCAACAAGTTCCATAACACAACACGTACCTGTTTCAGTCCTCAAATAACATCAAACTACGTCAAACTATGAATCGCACCTCAAATCAATGTTTATGAACTTATGAACATTCAACTTCAAAAACTGATGCCGAATCATATCAAATCAATCCGGAATACCTCTTTTGCATGCAAGACTCAAATGACATAACAATGTTGTTCCAACTCTAGGTATTGCAATCCGAGCCCGATATCCAAGATGTCAACTTCATGTCAAACTAGCTAACCTTGCAAGCATTCAAATTTCAAATTCTCGCCAAAGTGTATCAAATCAACCCATGGACCTCCAAATCCATATTCGAACATAGCCTAAGTACAAAAAAATATGAAGCTACTCAATTCATCAAAACGCCATTATAGAGTCCTTAACACAAAAGAAAAACTATGATCAACTCTTTTCAGTTAGGTTGTAAAATAATATTTATTCTTCCAAATTAATCCTGAATCATCCGGAAGTGTAACGACCCGAATGATCATTTTGATAGTTAAAGACATGTTACACTATTTAATGCTCATTCTATACTTAATAGTTTCTAACTAACCTGTCGGAGTTGTTTTTATTTTTTTTAAATCCACTAGGCATTACCTAGGGCTAATTTTTTATATATAAAATCAAATAAAATAAAGTACAACTAACGTGTCATGATGTTTAGTGTACGAAAAATAAAATTTGTCGACTACATAGTACCTATTATCAAGATTAAGCAATGTACTTAACAATTACATCACAAAGGAACTAATAAGATATGCAAAATAAAAAACTAGTCCACTAAATGTGTTGATCTTTGGTGTAGCAGTCCCAACATGAATATTCAGCAATCTATCTTCATCCATTTCTGGCCCAAATGATCGGCCCAGTTTTTTATGTATTGTCTAGCAGAAAATTCTGGGCCCAATTATAACCTTGCCTCCATAGCCTATTGCCATTCTATAGCCATCTCCTTTTAAAATCAATCCCTTACACAAATAGCCTCCCCTCCACTTCCATTTAATTAATGGCCTTATATCGTAGACACACACCTGACCTTCTAGAGATTACCTAAATGCTATACAGTCGTGTGTTATTACATCTCCCTCATTTGCCTCACCAACGCCCTCTGTACCTTCATTTCTCCCAGAACCTTCAACAGTCGTCTCTCCATTTCCTCTTGAGCTTTGATGCCAAACCTGGCACCATCGAAGATCCTGCTCTCCAAGTCTCATGGTTGCTATACTCCTTCTCTTTCTTCTATGTTTTCATCTCCTAGAACTCATGTGTGAATCAACTCTCACTAGAAACATCTGCCGCCTTCCAATCTGCCACCATCGGAGATACTCTTTCTCTTGTGTGACCACCCAAGTCTGTGTATATCTCCACGTAAAGCTCTTGCTATTCCTCCTTTCATCTTTTTGTTTCTTCCTTCTTCTCCTTTGCTTTTTCCTCTTTTTCTTCTCCATGTTTGTTTTCATTTCTTCCTTTTTCTCTTCTCCTTTTACTCATGATTTTCTTTCTTTTTTCTTTTTGCATGAGTCCTTGCTGAGTGGATTGCTGGCTGTGAGTGTCTCCTAGCTCCTTTGATATGTAAGCTTGTGGAATCTGCCGGATGGTTGTCCCAAAGTGAGAGTTCTGACTGTTGCTGCCTGAAGTAGCTGGCCTTATGTGCCTGTGGATTTTGCAACTTCCATCTTCTGTTTTCCTTTTATTTAGATTATTGTGTGTTGTGAGCATGTGATTTTTATCGTATATGTGAGTTGTTCCCATAAAATTCAAATAAATAATTTTTCCATATTTTTAATAATTTGTGTGAATTTTGTGTTGATTGTTTACATGTTATTTGCGTGTGATAAATAAAAAAAAATAAAAAAATAAAAAAAATGCATTTAGAAATTAAATTCCCATGTATTAGATATTAACTCATTTTAACAAATTAAAGAAAAATCAAAAAAATAACATTTGTTTTTTTTAAATTGAAAAATTGTCAAAAAAGAAGGTAATTAGTTTAACAATTTTAATAAAGTCCAAATTAAATACAAAATAGAAAAAATACAGAAAAATATAAAAGAAAATTGAAATAATATAAAATACCAAAATACAAAATAAAATATAAAATACAAAATAAAACGAACAAAAAGAAAGGAAATAAAATGTAAAATACAAAATAAAACGAACAAAAAGAAAGGAAATAAAATACAAAAAAATAAAATACACTACTTATAATAATAAAGGGAAAAGGAGAATAGAGATAAGTGGGTTCGAAATACCCCAGCTGCCCCAAGCCCAAATCGAATCCCTCCGTCCAGGCCCAAAGATGGTAATTCACCCGGTCCCAAAATGAATTCCCAGAAATGACGCCGTTTTGGCGTCGTTCAATCTCAACCGTTAAATTAATTCTCAATCCTACGGTTAGAAATAAACGTGACATTTAGATAACAAAATGTAAACCAAAAATCTGATATCTATTCTTCTTTTTCTCTTCCAACAGCCGCCCCATCTCTCTCTTTTGTAACAGTCGCCGCCGCCCCAAAACCCACAAAACTCACACTATCTCTTTCTTTTAACATCCCCACACTGTGACAAGAAATATTAAGTCCAAAAGCTGCTGGATTTTAAAGACTCGAAGTCTGTTTCAAGAAAGGCTCGAGAAAAGTTATCAAGAAAGAAGGAAAACAAGGAAAAAAGGGAAATTGAAAGCTAAGTTCTTTCTTTTCTTTATTTCAGTTTTGTATACGCATGATTCTATCTGATTCTGATTTGATTTTGTAACGACCCGACCGGTCGTTTTAGAAAATTACGCCCCAATCCCTAATTTAACTGTTCCCCTAAGTTCATTTCTACTATTGTGGTTTGCCGGGAGAGTCGATTCTGAAAATTTGAGCATTTTGGGACACTTAGTCCCTAAATAAGAGCTTTGAAGCTAGAAAATGGCACGTAGCCGGAACAGTGTTAAGACGATCTCGGAACGGAAATCCGATGGTTTCATTAGCTCCGTTAGGTGATTTCGGGATTGGGAGCGCGTTTGGAATGTATTTTGGAGGTCCGTAGCTCAATTAGGCTTGAAATGCCGAAGGTTGAAATTTTGGCGAATCCGAACGATAGCTGAGATTTTGATCCGGGGGTCGGAATGGAATTCCGACAATTTCTGTAGCTTCGTTATGTGATTTTGGATATGTCCGCAAATTTTTAGGTCATTCGGACGTCGTTTGGTCGGGTTTTAGATCGAATGTGCAATTCGGAAAGTTTTAAGAAATTTAGGCTTGAATTCGATGTGAATTATGGGTTTTGATGTTGTTAAACGTGTTTTGAGGATTTGAGCAAGTTCGAATAAGGTATTAAGATGTGTTGGTATGTTTGGATGAGGTCCCGGGGGCTTCGGGGTGTTTTCGGATGGTTAAACGGGAGAAAAATTGTGGAAAAATTGCAGGTTGGGATCCTGCTTCTGTTGTTTCCGCTCCTGCGGAATTTTGGACGCAGGAGCGTGTCCGCAGAAGCGGACGAGGTGCGCAGGAGCGGCTGGTTACGCAGAAGCGGAAGTCATTCCGCTGAAGCGGCATCGCTGGTGCGAGCCAGTGATCGCAGAAGCGAAGGGGAGAAAAAGGGGCATGGTCCGCAGAAGCGGACATTTGACCGCTTGGGCGAGACCGCAGAAGCGGACAACGGTTCGCAGAGGCGGATGTTTCCGCAGAAGCGGAAGCTTCTTCGCAGAAGCGGGCCCGCTTAAGCGGCCCTTCGCTCGCAGAAGCGGAAATGGCCGGCTAGGCCTGGAACCGCTGAAGCGACCCTTTGGTCGCGGATACGGGTGCATAGGAGCGGAAAATATTCCGCAGAAGCGAAAATCGCTGTAAGTAAGTGTATCCGAAGTTAGAAAAATTTCAGAACATTTCACACATTTTGGGTCTCGGCTTTAGAGGCGATTTGGGCGATTTTGAAGAGAAATTCAAGGGAAATCATCAGGTAATCAACTATGGACTTAATCTATGATTAGTATTGGTAATATTATGCAATTATATCATGAAAATGGAGGAATTTGGGGTAATTTATGGAGGATTTAGCCCTAGGCTTGAACTTTAGAAAATCAAGGTTTTGAATGGCCAAATGGAGTCCGAATTTGGTAAAATTTATATGCTTAGACTCGTATGGAGACAAGGGTTCCGAATATACAACTTTCGTGATTTTTCGATAAGCGTACCGAAAGTCGGGTTTTGGCAACTTGTGGATTTTGGTGAATTTTGAGTTATTTTGATTGAGTAATGCCCAATTGGCCTATTTTGATGTGATTCTATTGATTTTTATCAGATACTATACTTGTGGAGGCCGACATTCGCGGCAAGAGGGTTATTTCTTAGCGGTTTTGTACCGGAATTGAGGTAAGTGGCTTGTCTAACTTTGTGTGGGGGACTTTCACCCCTAGGATATTATTGTGATACTTTAAATGCCTTGTACGCGAGGTGACGGGCGTGTACATGCGATGATTGTTGAACACATACTTTACTCAAAATGTTCAATGAGTGATATTACTGTTTTTAGCTGTTAAATTCGATATTCCTACCCGGTAGTAGTTATAAAAGCATGATTAGATAGAATCTAACTGTCCAGTTGCTTAATTGACTTACTTGAGTTTTCTTGGTAATCGCTGGCGCTGTTTATCGGCGGAGTTATCATTAGGCATATTATACTTCTCTCTGTGTATTCCTTTACTTGCTGTGGTTATGGACTACGGGTTCGATTCCCGAGATCCTAAGATTATTGAAATGTGGACTACGGGTTCGATTCCCGAGATCCTAAGATTATTGAAATGTGGACTACGGGTTCGATTCCCGAGATCCTAAGATTGTTGAAATGTGGACTACGGGTTCGATTCCCGAGATCCTGAGAATTATTGAAATATGGTCTACGGGTTCAATTCCCGAGATCCCTGAGATTCGATTCTCGGAGACCCAAAGTTTATTGATACCCAAAGTTTATTGATATATTATTGAGATATGGACTGCAGGTTCGATTCCTGGAGATCCTGAGATCATTGAGACACATCCTGATGTATTGAGACATAGGTTGCGGGTTCGATTCCCGGAGACCCAAAGATATTGTTATTGGGACTGCGGGTTAAATTCCCGTAGCTCCTGGATTGTTGATTATAGAGTGGGACTGTGGGTTCAATTCCCACAGGTCCTGGACTTGCTGATCGAGTTTTGTTGAGTTGGTTACTTATTGTTAGCTTAATTGTAGATGGTTGTAGTAATCACTTTATTGTTGTTATTCCAGATTCATTATTATTTAAACTGCTTATTATTGTTATTATCATTATGTTATTGTTTTCTCATTAGGGCCCCGACCTTCCTCGTCACTACTCCATCGAGGTTAGGCTTGGCACTTACTGAGTACCGTCGTGGTGTACTCATGCTACTCTTCTGCAGCACACTTTTGTTGTGCAGATCCAGGTACATCAGAGCAGGCTCGTACTAGGTGATTCTGCAGCTTTCTGGGAGACTTCGAGGTATGATCTGCCACGTCCGCGGATCCGGAGGCTTCCCTCCTATTCTAGTATTACTAGTTGACATTTTTCTTCATTTCGTTGTTAGATACTCTTTACACATAGAGCCACAGTTGTATTTCTCTTTTAGTTTGTGTTACCGTGGGGTTCCGGATCTTGGTAGTGTTTTATTTATTGTGTGACGGATGTATGTGCCAAGCGGCACGGATTACATATCTTTTATGTTATTTTCCGCTGTTTCTTATTTAAGTATTTATAACTTATAGATTCCGCAACGTGATTAGGCTTACCTAGTCGTGGGGATTGGGTGCCATCACGACATGTTCACAATTGGTGAACTAGGGTCGTGACAAGTTGGTATCAGAGCTCTAGGTTCATAGGAGTCACGGGACACGGACCGGTTACTTAGATTCTCGCTGATCGATACGGAGACGTCTGTATTTATCTACGGGGGGCTATGTAACTGTTTAGGAAACTCTTCAATTCTTTGAATTCCTTATCGTGCGCCATTTATTCAGTTAGAGCCTATGTCATATGTTCTTTTGCATCCACTCGTGTATTGAAATTGCGCACTCGGTATCAAGTATGCGCCGACGGTTCGTGATGCTGCAGAGGGATTTCAAGGGAGTCAAGAATTTACTCAACCATTGTTACCGCGTGTCATCCATATCGATAATGCAAGATAATTGAGAGATCTTCAATTGTGCACATGGGGTGCACTAGATTCCGACATTCGATTGATAAGTACGGTCTTGAGAAGACTTACTTAACTACCAAATCGTCACAACAATGGTAAAAATCACAAAGTGGACGTAGATCTAAAGATAGTTGGTGGTAATAAAGATTATATGGTTCACATGAGATATCTATTTAGCGAAGGATTCAGACAGCAGAGATACTGGTGGGAAATGAGTTTAACTGTCTTAAGAAGGACATGTACCAAACGAATGTCTTTGGCTTGTCTTATGATGAAAACGTACGAATGTTAAAGGCTAGTATCATGGATTAGCAAGATGTATCTTAAGGCTTCGTGTCAAGTGAAAGGATTTCACTATCAACGATCTAATTATAGGTCATGTGTCATATCGGATTTGGCCTGCGATGTATTTATGTGTTATTCAAAAGTTCTTGAAAACTTGCGGATGGGCAAGAGTTAAGGCTCGTATGGTATAATGTTGGGACTTTATATGTTCCTGTGTCCCTAATAAACTCTGCATTTTATTATCAGCAGGGAAATATTTGACAAAGGCTACATGGTGCTTTGTGGGCGTGTGAGAATCATAGTATGTTTTAAGATATTGTTGGTAGAGAATGCTCGGTGCATGGAGCGAGAAGATGTTTGGTTGTATTGGGATGAGGTCATACCCTATGATGTTAGGGTGCTAATAGAGCACATGTGGTTATATTCGTTGGATCAAGTCAATTGCAGCTGAATAATAGTAAATGACTCGAGAGAATGGTTCTAATGTGTTCGAGAGTCGTGTAATAGTGGCTTTGGGCTAAGTGGGAGAGTCCCACCACTTAAGATTGGGTTGCATGGTTAATTACCTGTGTGAATTCTGGATATTAGCGTATTAATGGAGTATTGCAGCTACGGAAAAAGACCATGAGTGGTAATTTAAGTATATGAATTGTTGAATGCATGTTATGGTTAGCCTTACTGTCTCATGTTCAAACTTGAGGGAAAAATTTATGATTTATGCCTCGTATAGGTGCAGGCTTCGCGGGAAGTGATTCCGCTGGGTGCTTTATCGAGAGGGTATTCATATGTTATAAAGAAATTTAGTAGAGTTGGTTGCGTATTGGGGCAAGTTAGAACCGGATGGTTCTCAATAGCGGTCCTAGTGAATTCAAGAGGTATAGTGTGGTGCCTGATAATTCTGAGTCTATAAGTACAGTTGAGGCTCAAGCTTTTGAAGCAACTTATGAAGAAAGGCACAAAACGATCTATGATGTTTTGACTTGTGGTGTAGTATTTGAGAGACATGAAATGGTCGTCGTTCTTGAGATAGCATGGCCTCATGATTTAAGGTCACTCGGGGTAAGTGCGGTTGGAATAAGTTAGGTATTGAAGGAAGATATTAACATTTCTAAGGCAATCAAGGATAACCTGGAAGGAAGTAGATTGATCAGCCATAGTTGAGTTGGCGTATTGGTGTCAATGATCGATTCATACAACGTGATCGAATAATGCATGTGATTTGTGGCGGTGCATTTGAGACTTGTCGGCCGCAGTGATTGATGTAATTCTGAAGTATTCTTCTGTTAAGGGTCTGTTATGAGTAGGCAGATCTCGGAAAGGGTTATGGTGGCTTGGACCACTACTTAGAGATTGGCATATTCAACGGTTATGAGAACTCACCGTGTGTTGCTATAGTTCTCCTAAAATGAGTTAAATGGAAGGTCTTATGTGATGAAGTATTAGCCTATCGTCAGTTCTAGAGCTATGATGGAAATTGTGTCTATCGTATATCGGCACGTGGGGTGCAGCGAGTAGTATGAAATTTGAAGTAAGGACCAAGGTCACAGTTTGGTCAATGAATGTGATATAAAGAGCTCGGATGAGCAGGGAAAGAGTTTCAGTGTTTTGAGTAAGATGGGTATTAACATCGGTATCATTTGAGATCGGTGTTCTATGAGAAAGGCTTTGCATCCCGGTTAGGGACTCCTGATCACTTTTCAGTGTTAGTACAACCGGTGGGTTGAATGTGCAGACCCGTTTAATTATTCGGAAGATGGTGGGAGCTTGACCCACAAGAAGATTGTATAGGTGTGACTTGTAGTCACTTGATTGGTTAGAAATTTAAACCAAGTATGAGGATTTTGGTGATATCATTCATTTGAGAACTTATGCTTGGAGGGCACTCTGCTTAGTGGGTTATAGACCTGTGAAATATTATTGACTTAGCTTGACACGACCAGGACAGACTTAAGGTCGGTGGATAGATTTGAATGTGGAAGTGAGCCTTGCGTCAGGCCAGTTATGTTTCTTCCAGCAATGCGCCCTTTATGGAGGGATAGTCGCGGTCTTATTTCGCGGTCGGTTAATTCAAGTAAAGATATATTGCGCCGTATGAGTGTGCGACGGCTTGGTAAGTTCCTTATGTGTTGAGGTTCCGCTCAGCGGTGATGTTATATGAGCATGATGGCTCTTGAGGCTCATATCATATGTCGCACCTCAGTTGTGCTTGAGTTCATAGCCTATAGCGCTATATGTTTTCATTGAGTCCGATATCATGCACCTTAGTGTGCTTATGATCGATATTCAGTATTTTGATGTGATGAGCTATTCAGCTCGACATATGACTCTTTGTGTGAGTCTATATTGTTGGGATCGGGTGGCACGCCGCGATGGATATGTTGTTGGGATCGGGTGGCACGCCGCCATGGTCATATTGTTGGGATTGGGTTGCACGCCGCAACAGTGTGATGTTTATTTCAGTGTCTATAATTGCTTTTATGTGTTCTGTTTCCTATTTTTCTGAGGAGGTCCATTATAGTGTGAGAGTTGAATAGTTCTCTCTAGTGTTCGCCTTCCTTTTGTACCACGTATGAATTAATAGCCTACTAGCACATTGTTTCATCTTGTGGGACTTTTGATTATGTCTGATGTGGCTTATCGCCTGAGCAGTTCGTACTGGGTGAGATGAGATTATGTGATTTGGGGTCAGTGCAAACCGATTATATGAAGTATATTATAGAGGAAAGGATCATCCTCTAGTTTAGGACAAGGTAATGGATCCTGTCAGGAGTATAGACCTAATGAATTGTTGATTCAGTAGTTGGTTATGAATATCGGCACATCTCTTCCGTCATGTCAGTATTGTGAAAGTTAGAACAAGACCTATGTAGACCATGAGGTGCAATGAGAGCATCTGATTCGTCGAATTTTTGGCTGATTTGGTCAAAAAAAATATATATATTTTCGTGGTCCTATGGATTTTGTGTTGCAAGGTAAGAATCCAGCAAGGTTATGCAGTCATGTTTGAGGACGGCGTTTGAGGAATATTGAGTGATCTCTTGATGAAAACAAGCCTGACATAGAATTCCGGATGTTGGAATTAGGCTCTAAGACTTAATTGTTAAACAAGAGGGAATATCTTCAGATATATCAGGCTAATGTGCTCAGCTGAGTCCTAGATTTATTGGCCCTTTTGAGATTTTGAGGCATGTCGGGGAGGTTGCTTATGAGTTGGCCTTACCTCCCAGCCTAGCCGGAGTCCATTCCGTATTTCATGTCTCTATGCTTCGGAGATACCATGGTGACCCGTCACATAGGTTGGATTTCACTTCTGTTCAGCTAGACGAGGATTTGTCTTATGTTGAGGAGCCAATAGCCATTGTAGACAGGCATGTCAGAAAGCTAAGGTCAAAGAACATCGCTTCGGTAAAGGTTCAGTGGCGGGGTCAGCCGGTCGAGGGGGAAACTTGGGAGACCGAGCAGGATATGCGCAGCCAGTACCCTCATCTTTTCACTACTCCAGGTATGTTTTCTATGCTCGTTCGAGGACGAACGAATCCTTAAGTGTGGGAAGATGTAACGACCCGACCGGTCGTTTTAGAAAATTACGCCCCAATCCCTAATTTAACTGTTCCCCTAAGTTCATTTCTACTATTGTGGTTTGCCGGGAGAGTCGATTCTGAAAATTTGAGCATTTTGGGACACTTAGTCCCTAAATAAGAGCTTTGAAGCTAGAAAATGGCCCGTAGCCGGAACAGTGTTAAGACGATCTCGGAACGGAAATCCGATGGTTTCATTAGCTCCGTTAGGTGATTTCGGGGTTGGGAGCGCGTTTGGAATGTATTTTGGAGGTCCGTAGCTCAATTAGGCTTGAAATGCCGAAGGTTGAAATTTTGGCGAATCCGAACGATAGGTGAGATTTTGATACGGGGGTCGGAATGGAATTCCGACAATTTCTGTAGCTTCGTTATGTGATTTTGGATATGTCCGCAAATGTTCAGGTCATTCGGACGTCGTTTGGTCGGGTTTTAGATCGAATGTGCAATTCGGAAAGTTTTAAGAAATTTAGGCTTGAATTCGATGTGAATTATGGGTTTTGATGTTGTTAAACGTGTTTTGAGGATTTGAGCAAGTTCGAATAAGGTATTAAGATGTGTTGGTATGTTTGGATGAGGTCCCGGGGGCTTCGGGGTGTTTTCGGATGGTTAAACGGGAGAAAAATTGTGGAAAAATTGCAGGTTGGGATCCTGCTTCTGTTGTTTCCGCTCCTGCGGAATTTTGGACGCAGGAGCGTGTCCGCAGAAGCGGACGAGGTGCGCAGGAGCGGCTGGTTACGCAGAAGCGGAAGTCATTCCGCTGAAGCGGCATCGCTGGTGCGAGCCAGTGATCGCAGAAGCGAAGGGGAGAAAAAGGGGCATGGTCCGCAGAAGCGGACATTTGACCGCTTGGGCGAGACCGCAGAAGCGGACAACGGTTCGCAGAGGCGGATGTTTCCGCAGAAGCGGAAGCTTCTTCGCAGAAGCGGGCCCGCTTAAGCGGCCCTTCGCTCGCAGAAGCGGAAATGGCCGGCTAGGCCTGGAACCGCTGAAGCGACCCTTTGGTCGCGGATACGGGTGCATAGGAGCGGAAAATATTCCGCAGAAGCGAAAATCGCTGTAAGTAAGTGTATCAGAAGTTAGAAAAATTTCAGAACATTTCACACATTTTGGGTCTCGGCTTTAGAGGCGATTTGGGCGATTTTGAAGAGAAATTCAAGGGAAATCATCAGGTAATCAACTATGGACTTAATCTATGATTAGTATTGGTAATATTATGCAATTATATCATGAAAATGGAGGAATTTGGGGTAATTTATGGAGGATTTAGCCCTAGGCTTGAACTTTAGAAAATCAAGGTTTTGAATGGCCAAATGGAGTCCGAATTTGGTAAAATTTATATGCTTAGACTCGTATTGAGACAGGGGTTCCGAATATACAACTTTCGTGATTTTTCGATAAGCGTACCGAAAGTCGGGTTTTGGCAACTTGTGGATTTTGGTGAATTTTGAGTTATTTTGATTGAGTAATGCCCAATTGGCCTATTTTGATGTGATTCTATTGATTTTTATCGGATACTACACTTGTGGAGGCCGACATTCGCGGCAAGAGGGTTATTTCTTAGCGGTTTTGTACCGGAATTGAGGTAAGTGGCTTGTCTAACTTCGTGTGGGGGACTTTCACCCCTAGGATATTATTGTGATACTTTAAATGCCTTGTACGCGAGGTGACGGGGGTGTACATGCGCTGATTGTTGAACACATACTTTACTCAAAATGTTCAATGAGTGATATTACTGTTTTTAGCTGTTAAATTCGATATTTCCTACCCGGTAGTAGTTATAAAAGCATGATTAGATAGAATCTAACTGTCCAATTGCTTAATTGACTTACTTGAGTTTTCTTGGTAATCGCTGGCGCTGTTCATCGGCGAAGTTATCATTAGGCATATTATACTTCTCTCTGTGTATTCCTTTACTTGCTGTGGTTATGGACTACGGGTTCGATTCCCGAGATCCTAAGATTATTGAAATGTGGACTACGGGTTCGATTCCCGAGATCCTAAGATTATTGAAATGTGGACTACGGGTTCGATTCCCGAGATCCTAAGATTATTGAAATGTGGACTACGGGTTCGATTCCCGAGATCCTAAGATTATTGAAATGTGGACTACGGGTTCGATTCCCAAGATCCTGAGATTATTGAAATGTGGACTACGGGTTCGATTCCCGAGATCCTGAGATTTATTGAAATATGGTCTACGGGTTCGATTCCCGAGATCCCGAGATTTATTGAAATATGGTCTACGGGTTCGATTCCCGAGATCCTGAGATTATTGGTAGGGACTGCAGGTTCGATTCCCGGAGATCCTGAGTTATTGAGATATTATTGAGACATGGGCTGCGGGTTCGATTCCCGGAGACCCAGAGGTACTGAGAATGGGACTGTGGGTTCAATTCCCACAGATCCTGGATTCGTTTATTTGAGTTGGTTATTTGTTATTAGCTTGATTGTAGACAGTTTCAATAAACATCGTAATGTTGTTATTTCGGAAATTATTGTTATTATCTGTTAAACTGTTTATTTTGTTATCATCATATTATTATTGTTTCTCAGGTAGGGCCCTGACCTTCCTCGTCACTACTCCATCGAGGTTAGGCTTGGCACTTACCGAGTACCGCCGTGGTGTACTCATGCTACTCTTTTGCACACTTTTGTTGTGGAGATCCAGGTACATCAGGACAGGCTCATATCAGGTGATTCAGCAGCTTTCTGGGAGACTTCGAGGTATGATCTGCCACGTCCGCGGATCCGGAGGCTTCCCTCCTATTCTAGTATTACTAGTTGACATTTTTCTTCATTTCGTTGTTAGATACTCTTTACACATAGAGCCACAGTTGTATTTCTCTTTTAGTCTGTGTTACCGTGGGGTTCCGGATCTTGGTAGTGTTTTATTTATTGTGTGACGGATGTATGTGCGAAGCGGCACGGATTACATATCTTTTATGTTATTTTCCGCTGTTTCTTATTTAAGTATTTATAACTTATAGATTCCGCAACGTGATTAGGCTTACCTAGTCGTGGGGACTGGGTGCCATCACGACATGTTCACAATTGGTGAACTAGGGTCGTGACAGATTTCTGTTAGTTGTTCTGAGTAAAAATAAGATATGTCAACAAAGGATTCAATCAGTATATATTTGTTTCTTTTATCTCTTATCTGATTTTTGATTTGTCTTTTATTGTTAGATTTCTGTTAGATTTCTAGTTTCCCTCTTTTCTGATTTTTCGTATTGATAAGTAAAATCTAACAGTAAGATTAGACCGCATTTTCTATTTAAGACATGGCAGTCGATCCGTTGATTCGTATTTCTGATTGTTGATTGTTTTAACAATTTTGTGTAACAATAGTATAATGGGAATTACTTATTGTTTGTGAATCTGTTTATGATAGTGTTTTGATCCTGTTTTTGAAATCAAGTTGATTAATTGCGGATTGGGTTTATTCTGTTAATTACAGCCTTAATTGTTTAGTTAATGAGTCAGTCGTTCTTAGGGTTTGATTGGTTATAGCTGAAATTAGTGATTAAGTTCGATTATAAGATTCGCCCTTAACAATCATAAATTCAAGTAGGTCGATAGTTAAAATCACACGATTCGTATCCACATAAGGAGTTTACTTGATAGATCCAATTACGATTAGTTATTTTGGTTAACAAGATTCAATCATCTATCAAATTGTACCCCGAGTCTTGTTAATTGAATAATTGATCAAAAGTGGCTATGCTAGTAAGACTACCTAGGGTTGGTTATTGATGTAATGTAAATTTGAATAATTGAACTAATTCTGAATTTTGATTAGTTAAAAGGGCTAATTGGTTAATTGAACTATAATTACTTAATTGTGGCTATTTGATAAATACAAATATGAAAATTGGTTAAATAAATAAGAATAAATGCAGGATTTAGAAATGTAATAAACCTTAAGAAGTAGGGGTAGATTGGGAAAAGGGAAATTGGTATAATTGTAATAATACTAAAAGAAAAGAGGTGCAATTGGGAAAGGAAATGGTAAAATTGTTATAAATATAGAGGATTAAATGCAGTTTGGCCATTAAAAAGGGTAGAATTAGTAGTTCTCCTAAGCAAGTAGGGGTACAATAGGTATTACATTGAATTGGAATATGGTAGAACCTTCTAGTTGGGGTTTTAGTGTAACTTTTAATAGAATAAGTGCTGTAATCTGCCTAAATAACTAGAACTTAGAGGGTTTACAATGAAATAATTCAAATTTGAATTTCCCTCCTATTTGGTTTATAAATAGACATAAAATCTGCAGAATTAAGGACCTTCTTTTTTAGCCTTAGAATATTTTTTTTGACCCTTTGAATCTGAAAATAATACTTTAGACTTTTGAACCATTAGAAGCTTTAGAAAACCCAGAAAAATCCCACAAAAATAGTCTGTTAAATTCCAGATCTTAAATTAACACTTTCATATCATTTTTTTCTCTTTTATCTTCACATACATATCAAAAATCCAAAAACAATAAGAGAATCCATCACAAATCAGTAGAAAGTTGTTATTCCAGTAAACTGAATGTGAATTCTGGTTTTGAAACAACTTGAAGTTCTTTAAATTGCTTCCCGGATTGCTGTTGATCTCCTTACTGAAATTTGATCATTGAACTGTTGTTGGTGTGAATTTACTGCTAAGATACTGTTTGTTGAATCTTGTATAGCTGTTGTTGTTGATTAGATCTAATAGATCCGTTCGTTTGTTCCAGGTACATTTTTACCCCTTAGCAGCATGAAGTCTCAAATACTACATTTACATCGTTGGAAAAATCAAGTTTACTGAATTCCCTATTACAATAGACTGTTTCTTATATTTGCAATTGCTATTTGTAGCGTTTTAATGATAGATTCGTTTGATTAAATTCATGTTAGTGTTAGATAGGTTTATTCAAAAAATGCAATTTGTAATAATAGGACTGTTTTTGTATTATGATTGGATAGTTGTAGTTTAGCTTATTAGTTTGAAGCAAACACATAGAATGATTCCGAAATTGTCTAGCTAGATTCTATAATTCCTTAAATAGTTGAATTAGTAGTGTTAGTTTCGTTTAATTATGTAGTTAAGCATTTAATAGATTTTTATATACATGTAATTGTCAAATGGTGATTTCATTGTTAGCTACTTTCTATAATTAGTCATTTGTGATTATATGAAAAAATGGACTTATGAAAAACTTGACTTAGAAGTAAAGTTGGTAAAATGATAGTTCTACTATTTTTTGTTTTTTTAGTTTAAGTATCTCTCTTAGAATAGTTTCATTATTCGAATATACTCTTTAATTAATACTAAAAGGAGTAGATATTATATTGTGTTTATACTTAGCAGTTATTAACAATTTGTAATCAATTTATGTGTTCAATTGGTAATCAGATATTCATGTCACATTGGGCTTTTAACGTGCTAAAGATAGCCCAAATTTGGAATAGGCAGTCCAACTCATTCGTTTGGACTGAAATTTATAAGGCACAACTTCCATTTTGGTTATAAAATTAATGACCGAACAATTAAAATTATTTCCTTTTTGAATAATCGATAAATAGAAAATGTAATACTCGAGGATTGACCTTTAAATAAAATAATAAGATGAGCATCGTCAAACGAAACACAAAAGACGGGGCCCCCAATCAATTGTTATAAAAATTCTAGACTCGGAAGGACCGTTTAGCAAATTAAACGGTCTTTCCCGAAGTTAACAAAGACGGAGAATCTTTAGCCACGACATTAATAAAATTAATTTCCTAAATACGGGTGCGCATTTATGTGACCCAAATCTTACTCTCGACGAAACTGAAACACATTAAAGTCACAGGCGTACTATTTGCGGTATGACTCAAAATGTGTTTTCGTGACGTCGCACTTCTTCTAAAATTGAAAAGCGGAACATAAAAGCACATAATTGAAATATATAAAGAAATCAGATAAAAACAAAAATCGAAGTTGAGTGACCGTGCTAAAACCACGGAATTCGGGAGTGCCTAACACCTTCTCCCGGGTTAACATAATTCCTTATCCAGGTTTCTAGTTTCGCAGACTGTAATACAGAGTCATTAATTTCCTCGGTTCGGGATTAAACCGGTGACTTGGGACACCATTATTTTCCCAAGTGGTGACTATGAAAAATTAAATAAATTGATCATGTACAAACTGTCCTTAAATTTGAAAAACTCCTTCCCTGATTATTATTATATCCCTCCCCGAGGTGTAGTAGTAAACATCGGCCGTACGTGAAAAAAGGAGGTGTGACAGCTCTAACGACTCTGCTAGGGATAAGTAACCCAGAACTTCGGTTAAGGGTTTAAGAATTCGAGCTCACTTAAATTGTTGTTTTTGCTTATATCTGATTTTATTATATGTTTTGATCAATGTGCTATATGTTTACCACTTTGATATTACGTGAACTGTATTTATAAAAATTGTGCCGAAAACCCTTCTCTTCTTACCTCCGGGGATGTGCTTACTGGTTGAGAATCCCCTTTTTGTTAGTGTCATACCCATATAAGAAAAAGAGGCCGGATAAGTTACAAAGCCGGACGACCCCGCGGGTCCCCGGTACGTAGACCCCTCTTCGATCCGAGTTGTCCACTCGGGTGCACGGTCTAGTACCACTGAAACATCAGGATATTGAGCATAGATTTAGGACGATTATTTGCATCATATCTGACTTAGGGGACTCAACACAGGGATTGGGTCCGTCTAGTACAGGTGACCCGGTAATCAAAGACCGAGCATATTATATATTGTATTTATTTGTCCTGGATTATTATGCTGAACGGCTAAATTCCTGAAAACAAAAAGAGAGAAAATTTTAGAATAGAAAATATCGAAATGTTGATGAAACATTGTCGAAAATTTGAAAAGAAAGTTTGAAAAATAGGAAGAACAATTTTGTTGAAATAATTGGTTACAAAATAATCTGACCGAAATATGCAGGTTTGATTCTCACCACTAGGCTAGATACGTAGGCAATCCTTATCGGGTCCAACCACCCCTTTTAAAAAAAATAAAAAAAAATGTGTGTTTAGTTTCGTCAATAAAATCAAAGTGACGCTATTTTTTCCGAAAGGACGCCGGAAGGCTGTTTGTGCAAAAATGGCCACTTTGAAGACTTTTCTTTTTCTTTTGAATAATGGCCTTGAAATATTCCATGAGGAAATGTTGAAAGGCCGTGGAAGGCTATTTTTGGAAGAATAGCCACTTTGAATCATTTTAAATAATTTGCAGTCATAGCCTTGAATTATTCCTTGTGGAAATGTTGAAAGGTCGTAGCCTCAAAATCAAGTTTGAAGTTATCACCCCTTTTAAAAAAAAAATAACCAAAAAATGTCGAGTTTTAGTTTTTAATAAATCAAAGTGACGCCGTTTTTGAAAATAGCCGAATGTTCCGAAAGGACGCCGGAAGGTTGTTTGTGCAAAAATGGCCACATTGAAATCTTTTCTTTTTCTTTTTGAATAATAGCCATGAAATATCCCTTGCGAAAATGTTGTAAGGTCGTATCCGCAAAATCAAGTTTGGGTTCACACCCCTTTTGCAAAATTAACCAAAAAATATCAAAATTTTAATTTTGTTATAAATAAATTAGGTGATGCTATTCTTGTTTAAAATAAGCCGAATGTCCCCTCAAAAGGATGCCGGAAGGCCGTTTTTGCAAGAATAGCCACTTTGAGTCATTTTAAATAATTTGCAGGCATAGCCTTGAAATATTCCCTCACGGAAATGTCGAAAGGTTGTATCCGCAAAATTAAGTTATAGTCATCTATCAGTTTTACAAAAATAGTCACTTTGACAAATAAGCCATTACATGGCCGGTTTTGCTGAAATAGCCATATTTGGCATTAAAACTTCCTCAGTCTTGTGTTGGCCTGTGGCGATGCTGAATGATGCCCCATAGGCCCCAAGATGAGATATTCTGGTTTAATCATCGAATTTGTAGTTTCTTAAATAAAATTTTGCAAAAAATAGCCACTTTGTCAAATAAGCCATTACATGGCCAATTTTGTAAAAATAGTCAATTGACATTAAAAGCTTTACAATCTTGTGTTGGCTTGTGGCGATGCCGAACGATGCCCCATGAGCCCCAAGATGAGAAAATTTTCAAGTTTATTTTTCTTAAATAAAATTTTGCAAAAATAGCCACTTTGCCAAAATAAGCCATTATGTAGCCAATTTTGTAGAAATAGTCATAATTGACACTAAAAATATTTTATTTCTTGTAGAAATCTCCGGCACAAGATGTGAAAGTTTTCACCAAAATTTGTAGTTGGAGTCGGCTTCTATAATTTTCCTTCAAAGAGAACAAACAAATAAAAAATCAAATAAACATCTCGTTATTTCTTGCATTAATATGCAAGAACTACGCTCGGTTTGATTCATGCGGGGTCATGATACGTAGGCAATCCACATAGGATTCAACCATATCCATAATCAAAATTAAAAAAAAAGAATAAAATGAAAAAAAAACCACAAAAAGGGAAAAAGAAATGAAAATAGCAGAAAAACAAAGGAAATCAATAAGCGAAATACCTTAACGCTAACTTGGTGGTTTCGTTTTATTAATCCAGAAAGTCGAGGTGGTTGGTTGTGGTAAATTGGAAAACAAGATTCAAGGAAAATGATAGCTGACATCGGAGCAGTTACGAGTGCTCAAGAGACTCATAGTCAGAAAGTTCAACAAGGGTCTACTGTGGTTGAGGAAAATACAAAAATTAAAACAACAAATGCGTCAAGCATGGGCCAATGGCCAGGGACAACCTTCTGATGAGTCGCAATTTTCTATACAACAAGATCAAGACCACTTTCATGAATACCAATCGTACTCGTTTGATCTTCATGGGAACATCGAGAAGCCTACCCGGAAAAAGGTACAAAAAGAAATAGCCCAAAGAATGGAAAGATTAGAAAAACAACCGAAAAACACGCGAGCAATGGCAGGTCAAAACATCGTTGCCTTCAAAGATCTATGTATGTTCCCCGATGTCCACTTGCCGCCTGGGTTCAAGGTTCCCAAATTGGAAAAGTACAATGGACATGGAAACCCCGTAGCCCACCTGAAAAGGTATTGAAAACCAATTGAGAGGTGTGGGAAGAAATGAAGAATTGCTTATGGCTTATTTTTGGGAAAGCATCTCGGGAGTAGCATCTGAATGGTTTTGGGATCAAGACACATCTTTTTGGTACGTCTGGGATGATTTGGCATGGGCCTTTATCAAACAGTTTCAATACAATATTGATGTCATCCCAAACCGCATTTCCCTTTCTAAACTGAAAAAGAAACCAACTTAAAGTTTCAGGGAATTTGCGATCAAATAGAGAGAGCAGGCAGCTAGAGCTAAGCCACCCATGGATGATCACGAGTTGGCCACTGTTTTCCTTCAGGATCAAGAGCCGGATTACTTTCAAAACATGATATCAGGGTCGATAAGAGGTCCTATGAGAACATCTCGAAGGTATATGCAGCCTCATCAGGTTTTCCGGATCCCACTTAAGCATTACTACCCGCCTCAGAACCCTCCATACTCTGTTGATCCAGTCCAATATGTTGCTCAACCCTCAAAACACCCAAGAAAGCGAGCCCGAACATCACAAAATATTTACCAGCCTCCGCCAAATTTTCAAGTACCTTATAACCCACATCCAAGCTAGGGGTATGGAAGGGAACAAAAGTTGAAAGATAATTTTACACCAATAGGAGAGTCCTATGCAAGCTTGTTTGAGAAGTTAAAACAACATGACATGATTGCACCCATTCTTCCAAATCGGGCGGACTAACGTGCAAGAGGCTTTGACTCATCCAAAAGGTGTGAATACCAATCCAATGCTCTAGGGCACGATGTTGAAAGTTGTCGAGATTTTAAAAGAGAGATAGAACGAATGATTCAGGAAGGAATAATTGCGGTCCAAGACAGTGGCATCTAGAACATTTCGCAGAATCCTCTACCTGTACATGACAGAGCACATTTTGTGGGAATGATGCCCGGTGACGAGGGGGTGAGAATTTTCTTGGGGAATCGTCAACTGAAGTTGAAAGATATTGAAACGAAAAATGGTCTTGGCAACATTAGTGCATAATTCAGTGGCTAAGATGCCATGCTTGGCAATTGGGAAGGTGTTCCATCTCTTGGAGCTTTGGGGGTTTATTTTGGTGTCATTTCTTTTGCCCGGGTTATTTCAGGGTTGTAATCCAGACGTTGTCTTAAGAGTAAAAAACCCTTCCATCTTTCCACTTTGCTTTGTTTAGGAAAAAAAAATTGTTTAGTGCCATCTAGGTTTTGTAATTCTAGTCTAGTCTATTCATTTTGTTGTTCGTCTTGTTGTTTCAACCCATCAGTTTAATACAGGTCTCCATTTCCCGTTATTCCTAGTCACTCCATTTCTAATCATTATACAATTCTTTTCATATTAATTTTAGTGACATGACATCCACATAATTCTTGGCCTGATTTTAAAAGTCAATTTAGCAATGAGTCAATATTGAAGATGTAAGGATACTCGGAAGAAACAAAACTTATCAGAATACTATGAAGACTGAACCAAGTGAAACTGGAAAATAAAGCGTAAAGAAATGTCTTCGAAATGCATCATGCTTCATCGGTTTAAAGCCAAAGGCAAAAGTACCCAAAGGCTAAAGGAACCATTTGTGGTATCGAGATTGTTGCCTAATGGCGCTGAGAATCATCAAATATAGAAGGCAAATATGTGAATTAATCAAAGGTGTTTAACTGTGCAGTTTGTACTTGGTAGGTTTTGAAGATTGGAATGACAAAGACAACTTATTCAACTATCCAAACACTTTATCCACTTTTATCCCTTTGAGCCTTATTATATTTTCTTTCATATCTCTCTTTCGGAATCAACGAACAAATATTGAGGATTGAACAGGGAAATCAAGTGGAGAAATAAAAGAAAGGAGAAAAGAAGAAAAAAAAAGAAAAATAAAGAAAAGAAAAAAAAGATGAAAAGAAAAAGAAAAAGAAAAGAAAAGAAAAGAGAAAAGAAAGAAAGAATTCAAAGAAAAGAAGAAAATCAGGAGAAGTCAAATCGCAACAACGAAGTGATCTTATGATCCGAACTACGTTTGATTTGATCCCGAAAGGAAACGTAGGCAGCCTCACTGAGGTTCAGTCACAACAAAGGAAAAATCCAAGAGTCCCTAAAGAATGAAACTGGGGCAGAAGTTATGGTTGTTGAAGAAATACGATTCCGAAAGTTGTAATCGTTAACCCACTTTGAAATATTTTGAGCCTTTATGTCCTTTTTTCTAAATCTCATCCAAAAGCCTGCATTACGGTCCAAAGAAGACCTTCCGATCAATCTTCAAGAAATGCCGAGTCAAACAAGAAAATGCGAATAAGATAAAAGGCAACACTCTAGTCCGAACTAAGGAAAATGAAGAATTCAAGAAATGATGAGAACCACCCCAGGACTCTGAGATTAGAGAAATCAAAATGAGAAAGTCTTATCGGTGAAAACCCTCACGGGTACTGAAAGGCGACGGTGAGTTGTGAGAAAGAAAAATCAAAATGAGAGAGGCTTGATAGTGAAAACCCTATAGGCACTACAAGTTGACTAAAGGAGTTGAATCAGATCAAGGAAATTGAGTATTGAAGACCTGTTTCACGGCAGAACTTGCAACAAGAGATTTGCTATACAGAGAAGGCCAAAAATTGCATTTCAAGGTCGCTAGGGTCGGTATTCACAACCGATAGGTCATTATTCTGTAGGTTTCTTGTAAGGAATTGCATTCTTATTTCTATCTATTCTTCATACCTTGTTTTACCCTCCATCTTATTGAGTATGTCGGGTCATAACAAGTAAAAATGCTTTCAAAATTTGCTACCAAGCTTTCCAATTGCACAAGATGGGATTTTGCCAACACGACAATTGTCGTAAGTCAGGAAAAGACAAGGCCAGTGCTTTAAACCAAAAGAGCAACATGTGCAATGAAGTGGGTAACAATTAAAAATGTTTGGGGTTCATGCGAGACACAAAGGTCGGCAATATGCCAACTCGGGTAAAATATAACAAATGGAAACATGGGAGTATATTCTGACAAAGGAAAAAGTCAGTCAAGAAACATCCAAGGTTGACAAATGAAGTCATTGAAGGAATCATAGATTTCAAGATCGGATTTTGTGGGATCCGTCAAGAAAGGAACAACATACATGCCGTAAGGAAGGCGGATTTTGAACAAGGAAGAAGTGAAAATGGATAGTCGGCAAATAGGCAAGGCATTCTAGTGGAAAGCGGTCGCCATCTAAGTTCAAGGCCACAACCAACCACCACATATTTTTTAAACTAACAGATTTTTCTTGTCTTTGAAACAGGGGCAAAACATATTCTACAAAAGAATTATCAAACTGGGGCAGGAAAAAAAATTTCTGTGATCGGGTAGTCATCTGAAGGGAATGAAGGTAAATACAATTGTTGGACAATTCAAGTTGAAAGGTGAATGAAACGAGTGTCAGAGAATGATAAGATGTGGAAATCTTAGTCTGTTGAAACTTTCTCCGAAGATAAAAGTCTTAGTCCGATGAATTTTTCACCGAAGATAAATGGATAAAATCTTAGTCTGTTGAATCTATCTCCCAAGATAAAAGTCTAGGTCTGATTAATTTTTCACCTAAGATGAAAGGAACGAATCTTAGTCTGTTGAAACTTTCTCCTAAGATGAAATCTTAGTCGGATGAATTTTCACCTAAGATAAAGGGATAATGTAATTTGAAAACAAAAGGAAGGTAGAAGTTGATAAAAAGGCATAATTTGAAAATGAAAGCAGAAGTTGGAAAAGGAAACACATGCGCAATTTGAAAAGAAAAGGAAGGCATAATCGGAAGTTAGAAAAAAAAGAAAGAAAGGCAAGAGTCAAAAAAGAAAGGAAAGATTGTTGAATTTGATAGACTTAAATAGTCTGAATTGAAAATGGACCCAGTCTGATGAATTATCTCCTGGAGTCATAATTTCAGTCCGATGGATCTTCCTCCTGAGACCACATAGTAAATAGACCTAGTCTGATGAATTATCTCCTAGAGCCGAAATCTCAGTTCGATGGATATAACTCCTGAGATTACACAGAAATGGACATAGTCCAATGAGAGTCAAAATCTTAGTTTGTTGAAACTTTCTCCTAAGATAAAAGTCTTAGTCTGATGAATTTTTCACCTAAGATAAACTTCAGTCACAATGAAATTTTTCTTTAAATTCTGACATTCAATAAGATGATGCGCCCAGTTACCATACTGGGGCAGAAAAAATCTTTCTTTGGTTGTTTATTTTGTCACAAGAAGGGGTCTACCTGGAAAATGTACGAATATTTCAAGTTGAACAAGTTCAAGACAATAACAAGAATGCAATTGGAAGAGAAAACACAAGTTCAAGGCAATAACAAGAATGCCGTTGGAAGAAAAAATACAAATTCGAGGCAATAACAAGAATGTCGTTGGAAGGAATACAAGATACAAGATCAAGAAAATATAAAAAACAATTCAGAAGACATAGATAGGATTTTTTGTAATTAATAGACCGTAGCTTAGGCTAGCTTCTTTTATTTTTATCATGGTGTAATAAGGTGTCAGCAGTAACAGCAGTGACAATAGCAACAGCAGCGAGATCACAGTCCTTGGTAGTTCTAAACTACAGACCTTCCCGAACTACACTGACTGGATTCCTGTTTAGCCCAGGATATGTAGGCAACCTCTGAAGTAGGGTGCGGTCAAAACTTTTCAAAATGCTTCACAACGGAATACTCGAACGGGTAAAAATCGTTCTTAGTTGCTCACTTATCTTTGCACGTGAACTCTTCGTGTTCCCGAGCAAAGAGGGGTAGCTGTGAGCACGTGATTTTTACCCTATATGTGAGTTGTTCCCATAAAATTTAAATAAATAATTTTTTCATATTTTTAATAATTTGTGCGAATTTTGTGTTGATTGTTTGCATGTTATTTGCGTGTGATAAATAAAAAATAAAAAAAATAAACAAAAATGCATTTAGAAATTAATTCCCATGTATTAGATATTAATTCATTTTAACAAATTAAAGAAAAATCAAAAAAATAACATTTGTTTGCTTTAAATTGAATAATTGTCAAAAAAGAAGGTAATTAGTTTAACAATTTAATAAAGTCCAAATTAAATATAAAATAGAAAAAATACAGAAAAATATAAAAGAAAATTAAAATACAATAAAATACCAAAATACAAAATAAAATATAAAATACAAAATAAAACGAACAAAAAGAAAGGAAATAAAATACAAAAAAATACAATACACTACTTATAATAATAAAGGAAAAAGGAGAATAGAGATCAGTGGGTTCGAAATACCCCAGCTGCCTCAGGCCCAAATCGAATCCCTCCGTCCAGTCCCAAAAATGTTAATTCACCCGGTCCCAAAATGAATTCCCAGAAACAACGATGTTTTGGCGTCGTTCAATCTCAACCGTTAAATTCAATCTCAATCCTACGGTTAGAAATAAACGTGACATTTAGATAATAAAAAAATGTAAACCAAAAATCTGATATCTATTCGTCTTTTTCACTTCTAACAACCGTCCCATCTTTCTACTTTGTAACAGTCGCCGCCGCCTAGGGTTCCGCCGCCTGTGGCGGCGGCCGGTTTCATTTCCCGGCCAAAATAACACCAAACGTTTCCCTCATCGTCCTCATCATAATTCCGTTATCTTTTTCCTTCGAATACCAACCACAACCCCTCAAATATCAAACCCTAGTTGCGCCGCCACCACCTCCCACGGCGGCGCCGCCACCCAAAACCCACAAAACTCACACTTAACATCCCCACGCTGTGACAAGAAATATTAAGTACAAAAAGCTTCCGTATTTTCAAGACTCGAAGTCTGTTTCAAGAAAGACTCAAGAAAGGCTCGAGAAAAGTTATCAAGAAAGAAGGAAAACAAGGAAAAAAGAGAAATTGAAATCTAAGTTCTTTCTTTTCTTTATTTCAGTTTTGTATACGCATGATTCTCTCTGATTCTGATTTGATTTCTGTTAGTTGTATAGAGTAAAAATAAGATATGTCAACAATGGATTCAATCAGTCTATATTTGTTTCTTTTATCTCCTTTCTGATTATTGATTCGTCTTTTATTGTTAGATTTCTAGTTTCCCTCTTTTATGATTTTTCGTATTGATAAGTAAAATCTAATAGTAAGATTAGACCGCATTTTGTGTTTAAGACATGGCAGTCGATCCGTTGATTCGTATTGCTGATTTCTGATTGTTTTAACAATTTTGTGTAACAACAGTATAATGGGAATTACTTATTGTTTGTGAATCTGTTTATGATAATGCTTCGATCCTATTTTTGAAATCAAGTTGATTAATTGCCGATTTGGTTTATTCTGTTAATTACAACCTTAATTGTTTAGTTAATGAGTCAGTCGTTCTTAGGATTTGATTAGTTATAGCTGAAATTAGTTATTAAGTTCGATTATAAGATTCACCAATAACAATCATAGATTCAAGTAGGTCGACAGTTAAAATCACACGATTCGAATCCACCTAAGGAGTTTGCTTGATAGATCCAATTACAATTAGTTATTTTGGTTAACAAGATTCAACCATCTATCAAATTGTTCCCCGAGTCTTGTTAATTGAATAATTGATCAAAAGTGGCTATGCTTGTAAGACTACCTGAGGTTGGTTATTGATGTAATGTAAATTTGATTAATTGAACTAGTTTTGAATATTGATTAGTTAAAATGGCTAATTGATTAATTGAACTATAATTACTTAATTGTGGCTATTTGATAAATACAAATCTGAAAATTGGTAAAATAATTAAGAATAAATGCAGGCTTTAGAAATGTAATAAACCTTAAGAAGCAGGGGTAGATTGGGAAAAGGGAAATTGGTGTAATTGTAATAAGACTAAAAGAAAAGGGGTGCAATTGGAAAAGGAAATAGTAAAATTGTTATAAATATAGAGGATTAAGGGTAGTTTGGGCATTAAAAAGGGTAGAATTAGTAGTTCTCTGAAGCAAGTAGGAGTACAATAGGTATTACATTGAATTGGAATATGGTAGAACCTTCTAGTTGGGGTTTTAGTGTAACTTTTATTAGAATAAGTGCAGTAATCTGCCTAAATAACTAGTAATTAGAGGGTTTACAATGAAATAAATCAAATTTGAATTTCCCTCATATTTGGATCTATAAATAGACATAAAATCTGCAGAATTAAGGACCTTCTTTTTTAGCCTTAGAGATTTTTTTAGACCTTTTGAATCTGAAAATAAGACTTTAAACTTTTGAACCATTAGAAGCTTTAGAAAACCCAGAAAAATCCCACAAAAACAGCCTGTTAAATTCCAGATCTGAAATTAACACTTTCAGATCATTTTCTTCTCTTTTATCTTCAAATACATATCAAAAATCCAAAAACAATAAGAGAATCCATCACAAATTAGTAGAAAGCTATTATTCCAGTAATTTGAATGTGAATTCTGGTTTTGAAACAACTTGAAGTTCTGTAAATTGCTTCCTGAATTGCTGTTGATCTCCTTGTTGAAATTTGATCATGGAACTGCTGTTGCTGTGAATTTTCTGCTGAAATACTATTTGCTGAATCCTGTATAGCTGCTGTTGTTGATTAGATCTAATAGATCTGTTCGTTTGTTCCAGGTACATTTTTACCCCTTAGCAGCATGAAGTCTCAAATATTGTATTTACATAGTTGGAAAAATCAAGTTTACTGAAGTCCTTGTTACAATAGACTGTTTCTTATATTTTCAATTGCTATTTGTTGCGTTTTAATGATAGATTCATTTGATTAAATTCGTGTTTTAGTGTTAGATAGGTTTATTCAAAAAATGCAATTTGTAATAATAGGACTGTTTTGGTATTATGATTGGATAGCTGTAGTTTAGCTTATTAGTTTGAAGCAAACACATAGAATGATTCCGAAATTGTCTAGCTAGATTCTATAATTCCTTAAATAGTTGAATTAGTAGTGTTAGTTTTGTTTAATTATGTAGTTAAGCATTTAATAGATTTTTATATACATGTAATTGTCAAAGGGTGATTTCAGTGTTAGCTACTGACTATAATTAGTCATTTGTGATTATATGAAAAAACTGGACTTATGAAAAACTAGACTTAGAAGTAAAGTTGGTAAAATGATAGTTCTGTTATTTTCTGTTTTATTTTTTAGTTTCAGTATCTCACTTAGAATAGTTTGATTATTCGAATATACTCTTTAATTAATACTAAAAGGAGTAGATATATATTATGTTAAACTTAGTAGTTATTAACAATTTGTAATCAATTTATGCGTTCAATTGGTAATCAGATATTCACGTCACATTGGGCTAACGTGCTAAAGATTGCCCAAATTTGGAATAGGCAGTCCAACTCATTCGTTTGGACTGAAAATTATAAGGCACAACTTCCATTTCAGTTATAAAATTAATGGTCGAACAATTAAAATTATTTCCTTTTTGAATAATCGATAAATAGAAAATCTAGGATTGACCTTTAAATAAAATAATGAGATGAGCCTCGTCAAATGAAATACAAAAGACGGGGCCCACAATTAATTGTTATAAAAAGTCTAGACTCGGAAGGACCGTTTTGCAAATTTCACGGTCTTTCCCGAAGTTAACAAAGACGGAGAATCTTTAGGCACGACTTTAATAAAATTAATTTCCTGAATACGGGTGCGCATTTATGTGACCCAAATCTTACTCTCGGCGAAATTGAAATGCATTAAAGTCACATGTGTACTGGTTGCGGTGTGACTCGAAGTGTGTTTTCGTGACATCGCAATTCTTCTAAATTTGAAAAGCGGAACATAAAAGCACATAATTGAAATATATAAAGAAATCAGATAAAAACAAAAATCACAGTTGTGCGACCGTGCTAAAACCACGGAATCCGGGAGTGCCTAACACCTTCTTCCGGGTTAACGGAATTCCTTATCCAGGTTTCTAGTTTCGCAAACTGTAATACAGAGTCATAAATTTCCTCCGTTCGGGATTAAACCAGTGACTTGGGACACCATTATTTTCCCAGGTGGCGATTCTGAAAAATTAAATAAATAGATCCCGTTCCGACTGTCCTTAAATTGGAAAAACTCCTTCCCTGATTATTATTATATCCCTTCCCGAGGTGTAGTAGTAAACAGTGGCACATACGTGAAAAAATGAGGTGTGACATGTGTAATGTGCCAGGTATGTATCTTCTGCTTTGTAATTTTATTGTTTTGGACCTCAAAATATAAGCATCACTGATGCTGAATCTAGATATTATCCCCAATTTCACCCCGGTGGATTGAGTACAAAGTACTAATACCACCACCTGAGGTTTCCTCAGGGAATAACCTCTAGTTAGCCTTTATTTTTCCTGCTCATTTCCTTCAGTCATTTGATGCTTCATCCAGCTATAGTTCCTTGAAAGAGCTTTAACTGTCAACGTGATGTGTGTGACTATTGTGTTTAATATTATTATGATTCCTTGTATGAAGCCTTTACCCTCTAATGTCTTTATTTTGGTGTGACTACATTGTGTGTAGTCTCTTGTTTCTCCCTGTCCTTCAATGTAAGAGTTGATAATCACACTGAGACTGGTTGTTGCTAGGCTACATGATATGCCTAAGCTTCACCAGGTGGGTTGAGTACATAGAAGTACTAATACCACCACCTCAGTTTTGCTTAGGACATATCTTATAGCTCGCCTGATTGTACCTGCAAAAAACAAAACCATGTTAGTAAAACTAGGTTCCCTCTGTGCTCTTTGTGTGAGTTTGATTGCTTCTTCTATGGACTTTGAGCCTATGGTATTGCTTAGATGCAGTTTTAATCCCTTGGATTGAAGGCATAGCATTAATACTACCAATAGAATTATCAGTGCTCCATAGGACAATAACACATGCCAGTAACCTTCAACACAACTGAAATTGTTAGTTGGAGACCTCTTCATGCTCTTCTCCCTGAGTATTTGAGGATGCTGGACACTAGAAAGGACCTTTGTCATCCTGTCCTTTTCCATAAGGAATTGGACATTTTCCTGTTGACCTTCTTTTGTGCATATGTTGGTCAGCATTCCTTTGCCATATTTTAATAATATGCTACAAGCCTCTATCTCATGTTTCCTCCTTCCTTGTCAATAGGAATATTATATCATATGAGACCATATCATAGAAGTCGGGCCCAATTCTCATTCTGGGCCCAATTAACACTTGTGGAGCTCCTATGATGGAATCCTTCATCATTTGTGGGAGTTGCTTAGTGGATTGAGTACACTGTACTAATACCACCACTTGAGTTTTTCCCACAATATGAAAAAGAGATTCATCTTCAGTACCTGCAAAATAATAATCTTTGTTAGTAAAAAAGACTGTCACTTTGCTCTCCTCTTTCTAGATTTGAGCAAAGTGTATCTCATTATGGCCAGAATCCTCTATCATTGATATCTCCCCTTTCCTTCTCTTAATTTTGATACTGAGACTCTCAAGTAAGGGCATTGTGGTTTGTCTGAATTGAGGAGATTTCTTCCCTGAACATCTAGCTCTTCAAAACTATAACATTCCATAGTTCCAACATCCAGTGCATAATTAGCAAGGTGATCAGCCAATCTAGTGCCTTCTCTGAGAGTATAAGCCACTTTAACATTGACTGTGTTCATTAGCTCATTTATGTCCTCCACCAGGGTACCTATATTCCAGGGTGGCTTCCATTCTCCTGTTACTACCTTCTTTAGTACCATGGAATCTCTATGTAGGTCTATGTGAAAGTATCTATGCTGCACACAGAACTTTACTCCTTCATATATGATTGTGGCTTCTGCTACAGTATTAGTACCCTCTTGTATCTCCTTGCTACATGCGTATAGAACATCTCACTCTTCATTTCTTAGTATAAAGCAAATAGAACTCCTACCAGGGTTACCTCTAGAGGCTCCATCAGTGTTTACTTTCACCCACCCTTGTTCTGGAAACTCCCATAGAACCTTTGTGTATTTAAGGGACGTTGTAAATTGTTCCATCACGCTTAACATGTGTGGCCATCTGTGAGGAACCTGTTTCATGCTTGGTTACCTTACTTTAATGAGAAGTTGCAATGTCGTGGATATCTGATATACCACTCTGTTGATGGTGACTCCTCCCCATATGTGTATCCATTTCTTCTCTTCCATAGCTCCCATATTATTACAGCTGGTAATGCTTGCATAATAGGCTTCAGCCTAGGTACTACATCTGCATTCCAGCATCTAGTTATAGCCTGATGGAGAGTAATTCCTTCAATGTTGATTCCTGCATGTCCCATAAAGTACTTCCACACCTTGCCTGCTGCATATGAATTGAAAAACAAGTGTTGTGTTGTCTCTTCTTGTGGTGGTGTACAACACCAACACTTCGATACCATGTGATAACTCAATCTTCTCAAAAAATCATCCCAAGGTAGTTTATTCCTCCATACCTTCCACATAAAAAAGGATATTTTGAATGGCAGTGCCTTTTGCCCAAATCATCTTGTATGCATTCATATGATAAGCTCTCCGTCTCAAGTATTCCCATACAGTTCTTACATAGAAATGGCCCCTAGGTTCTAGCATCCAGATAGGTGTGTCTGTAACCCCATCCATGGTTGGTGGTTTAATGTTCATCAGGATGTGGTCTACAAATTCTTCAGGTAGTAACTCAAGTAGCTTCTCAGCATTCCAATTGCCCCTTTCCATGACTTCATGCACCTATTTAAGTGACTCATCTATTCCAAAGTTTTGGGGCATCATGAAGTATAATGCCCCCAATCCTGTCCAATTATCAAACCAAAATAGGGATGAACCCATTTTAGGACACCGCATGATCTGATGATCCACCAATCCCCTGCACTCCAACATCTTCCTCCATCTGTGTGACCCTCTCTTCCAAGGAACAATCAATACATTTAGTTTTTGCAATACTAATTCTTCATGAAAGTGCTCCAAAGGCTTGATTTTATTCTGAAATTCCACCATAGCTTACAAAAGAGTGGATGTTGCCACATCATGTAGTGATATGAACCCAATCCCCCTTCTTCTTTTGGCATGCATAGTGTAGTCCATGATGCCCAATGCCTATTATTTCCTGCAACTGAGCTGCTCCAAGAGAACTGGAAAAAAACTTTATGTAGCTTGTTGATCACATACTTTGGGGGATTAACTGCTGAGAGGAGGTGAATTGGCATGCTCTGTAGAACATGAGCAATAAGAACATCCCTGCCTCCTATTGATAACATCTTGCCTTTCCAAGATTGGAGTCTGTCTATTACTTTAGTAATCATGGGTTGATATAACTCCATTTTCCTTCTTGAGTAGAATATAGGACACCCTAGATAGATAATAGGAAATTCTAGTCTAGTAATGTCTGTATTTCTTTCCACCTTATCTGCCACTTCAGGATCTGAAAGATGATGCAAATATACTGTAGACTTTGACTTGTTGACCAACTGCCCAGATGCCTTCTCATATTTTGTAAGGACTTCCATAATAAGTGCCAATGATGTTTTATCAGAAGTGGAAAAAATGATTGTATCATCTGCATAGGCAAGATGATTTATCTTAGGACTCTACTTAGGCATTCCATATCCAAAAAATGTGGATTTAAGTGTAATGAATTAAGTCCTCTAGATAGAGCTTCATCACCTAGGATAAACAAAGTAGGAGATAAAGGATCTCCTTGTTTTACCCCTCTTGTGGATTTGAAGAATCCATGAGCTTGGCCATTAACTAGCACAAAATACCAATTATTAGACACTATAGCAAACACCATGCCGATGAATCTTTCTGAAAATCCCATCCTTCTTAACACCTTGGTCATGAAAAGCCATGATAATCTATCATAAGCCTTTGTCATGTCTAGATTTATAATCACATTTGGCCCAACTTTTGTTCTTAGTCTCATGTCTGTTACTATCTCTTGAGTTAGCAGTACATTCTCAACTATATTCCTACCTTTGACAAAACCAGATTGCTCCTTAGAGATTAAGGATGACAGCAACCCTACCAGCCTTTCATAAATTACTCTAGAAATAATCTTGTTAGACAAATTACTCAGAC
>JASVEL010013555.1:0-157120 GCA_032618575.1 Nicotiana noctiflora
ACCTTTGGAGAAATGCATTGTAAACATCCATTTTATGCAATTTTCAGTTGTGTGTTGTAGCTAATGTCAGGAAAACTCTGACTGTTTCCATTCTAACTACTAGGTAAAGAGTTTCTTGGTATTCTAGTCCTTCTATCTGGTTGTATCCTTTTGCCACTAGCCTTGCTTTGAACCGTTCTATCTCACCAATTGCTTTGTTCTTTATTTTGAACACCCCCTTTGCATCCAATAGGTATCTTGCCTTGTGGTAGATCCACTAGTGACCAAGCGCCATTTTTCTTGAGTACATTTAGTTCTTGATCCATTGCTTCTATCCACCTAGGGTCTCTCATTGCTTCCTCATAATTGTGAGGTTCTTTGATGGCAGTGAATTTGGATAGACAAATCTGGTAACTGGCTGAAAGAGTTTGATGGCTAAGGTACTCTTCCAAAGGATATTTGTAGACTGCCTCGGCTGAATGTCTTGTGGATGTCCCTCTTACTATATAATCCTGCATCCATATGGTTTCTTTCACCGTTCTGGTTGATTTTATCAATTGTTCTTCACCTCTATGAAGCTCAAAATTTGTTGAAAGAAGGACTAGATGACCTTAATTGGCATGTGCATCAACTGATGGTACTTGTTGAGGGACATGATTCTCTTCCTCTAGGACTTGTTGTGATTCTGCTAAAGGTCAAGTTGTAGGAGGTGGTATCACTCCTTCTAGTGTAGCTGCAGTTTTTGTTTGCTCCTCAAGTGATATCTCTTTGTTGGGGAAATTAGTGTGTCATATCACACCATTTGGGTAAACATGTAGCCTTCCTTTGTTCAGTAACTGAAAAGTAAATATGTGCTTCATGAATGTAATATCCCTACTAACAAAAAATTAGTTAGTTATCCCTACGAGTAAAAAATTGGTTAGTTAAAATATTATAGAGTCTATATCCCTTCTGTGTAGAAGAGTATCCCATCAAGACAATTGCTATAGATTTGGCTACAAACTTATCACCTCTACCTATTTTCCTGGCAAAACATAAGCAGCCTATAGTCCTCATGTGTTGCAAAGATTGTGATCTTCCATACATGATCTCAAAGGAAGATTTTCCTCCCAATACTGATAATGGGTGTCTGTTGATTATGTATACAATATCATGAATACATTCTTTCCAAAACTTCAAAGGTAGATGGCCTTGAAGTCTTACTGCTCTAGCCACCTCTAGGATGTGTCTGTGCTTTCGTTCAACCGCCCTATTTTATTATGGTGTGTATACACATGAACTCTGGTGGACTATACCAAGGGATTGAAAAATACTTCTACACTCAACGTTAAAGAACTGAGTGCCATTATCACTTCTTAAAATCTTGGTTGAAGCATTAAACTATGTCTTTATTAGAATAAGGAATTGTCTCAAGCATACAATCACATCACTTTTGAGTCTAAGAAAGTAAATCCAAACTATCCTACTACAATCACCAACAATAGTAAGAAAGAATCTAAAACAATCATTAGTAGATATCTTTTAAGGACCCCATACATCTACATGTATCAAATGACAAAGTTTATCAGTATTGGATAAGCTCTTAGGAAATGACAACCTGCCTTGTCTAGATAAAAGACATATTATACATTCCTGTATTCTACTACTACTTGTCTTGAAATTCAAGTTTGGAATCTGTTTTGCAACTCTATTAGGAGCATGTCCAAGTCTCCCGTGCCAAATTTCCAGATCCTCTTCTTTTCCATGACCATCTAGTACTTGCACATCTACAACATTTGCTTTAATCATCTTCTGTTGCATATTGTACATACCTTCTAGCTCCTTACCAATTTCCTTCACCTTCTCAATGTGAAGGTCCTGCATTATCCAAAAATTAGGATAAAAGGATACAAAGCATCTTAGATCCTTTGTCAGTTTTGAGACTGAAAACAAATTGTATTTGAAACCTGGTGTCGATGCACCTTTTTTCTCATAAAATCGGGTGTATGATATTTGGGAGGACAACTCGTTCCCTTTTGAAAATTGGGTTTGAATTGAAGAGTCTCCACCTAATGATTAGGTGCATTAGGATACTAAGAAAAACTTTGATTTAGAAAACCAGAGATTGGGTAAGGGCTCGAAATCATCCCGAGGGGAAGGTGTTAGGCACCCATCGAGATCCACTAGTGTAGTTCCCGATCATACTATAATTGTGACTTTAAGTGCAAACAAGTAGACAAGTAAGAGTTTCACATATGAGGGGGTTTTCACATAATTGTTGCAAGTAATAAAAATTAAAAAAAAAAAAAAGCTGAAATTTGAGAGTTTCACATATGAGGGGGTCTTCACCGTACTTTTGAGAAAATCCCCGAGCAACCGTACCTTGAGGTGTTTCACGCTAGGATTTTCTCCAAACATTAATTCATAGGGAGACTTCATATTGTTTGGATAAAGCGGCATCCTGTTAATCACATACGCTGCACATTTCACGCCTTCAACCCACAAGACTCTAGGTAAATTTTTGGCATGAAGCCAGCTCTTACACGTCTCAGTTAAGTGTCGGATCTTCCTTTCAGCCACTCCATTTTGTTGTGGCGTATCATTGCATGTCAGCTCTCTTTTAATCCCATGCCGATGACAAAAGGAAAGAAACTCATATGATGTGAACTCACCGCCATTATCAGTCCGCAACCGCCTTATTCTGGAATTGAGTTCACCTTCAACTATTTCTTTGAATTTCACAAACTTACTGAAAACTTCTGACTTATACTTCACAAAATAAATCCAAGTGAATCTAGTAAAATCATCAATAAAGATTAGCATATAAGAATAGCCTGAGAATGAAGGAGTTCTCGTTGGCCCCATCAAGTCAGTGTGAATAAGTACTAGTGGGGCATTACACCTTGACAAGGATATGTCAAAGGGAATACGATGTGCCTTTCCATATTAACATCCTTCACAAATCTCTCCTCCACCAAAATTTCTTAAGTGAGGCAAACCTTTTACTAGATTCAACTTTACCGTGACTTTTAATTTATCCATGCTTAGATGTCCAAGTCTATCATGCCAAAGATGTGTATTATCATTGCTACTCATTTTCTCAATATATGAATTAGAGGCAGATAAGACATATAAATCATTAACTCTCTTACCTGAGTGAACGATATCTGCCTAGAGCACCTTGATATTTCGGAGGAACTTCACACACGTGGGCCAAATAGCAAATAATTTCCAACATCTACAACATTTGCAACTGAAAATAAATTTTTCTTCATACCTGGAACATGAAAGACACTGTTAAGGGTGATAGCGTGTTTTTGCTTCTCATTGATCACAATCATGCCTTCCTTCTCCACATTATGGACTGTATTATCAACTGTAACAATGACATCATGTCCGTTGTATTTGTGAAAGGTGGAGAATTTGGATTGATCTCCAGTGAGATGGTGCCCACATCCTAAATCCACGATCCAGTATCTTTCAAAATTTATAGAAGCCATGGCATTTATTGCTCGAGTATCCGCTGCGAAACACTTTCCCTAGTCTTCTTCTTTTTCTTCTTCTTCAGAAACTTTCTTGGTTTGAGCCATATTGCTCTCCTTGACTCGATAATATCTTTTAATATGCCCGACTTTCCCACAACGATAACATTTTAAAAGCTTTTTATTGTTACTCGAAGACTCCCCCTTCTTTCCTAACGAGCTTGAACAACTTGAGGACTAAAAGTGCATGCTATCTCTTGATTTTCCTTTATAGTTTCTCTTATCGGCAACAAGAGCATTTCTTTCCTCTTCTTTGATAGATACACCAGCCATCTGTTTGGCTAGTAGCTCTTGTGATGACAACAAATTCTCAAATTCTTCCAAAGATGGTTGTTGAACCCATCCTTGAATCGATGAAACAAATGGAATATATTCTGACTTTAAACCACAAATAATGATTCTTCTTATTCGTGCTTCAGAGATAGCTTCTTCCGGATTCAATAGAGAAACTTCGGAACACAGATTTTTAACCTTCAAAAAATACTCAGCGATAGAGAGATTACCTTGTCTGGTGTTAGCTAACTCATTCTCCAAAATCTGTAGCCGAGCTTCATCCTTCTTGTTGAATAGATGATCGAAGGTCCTCCATATTTCATGAGCTGGTTTACACCTTATAATATGATCAAATAAATTAGAAAAGATAGACCTCTTCAGGATAAATTCCTCCTTAGCATTAATCTGCTTCCACTTATTTTCCGGTGCGTCAACAAGAGGATTTGTGTTACTCCCATTGACAACTTCCCACAAATCCTCACCAATAAGGTATGATTCCAAACAAGTCTTTCATACCTTGTAGTTGGACTGGTTCAATAACTCCACCCCCAGTCCATTAACACGACCACCTAAATCCATTTAGAGAAACCCGCTGAATCAACCACTACCCCGACCTTAAAATCCAGAAGCGAACTTATGGCTCTGATACCATGTAACGAATAGAATAGCAGAAGAAGTGTATTATTTGGAAACCTTCTGCTAGCCCAAGATCATTAACTAAAAGAGGAAGATTCAACTAAGGAAGAGGAAGCTTTCAAATGAGAAGAAATTTTTTGGAGAGAACTTTGTTTAGGAAAGAAGGCTTTTTTGAATTTGGCTTGGTTACAAATGAACAAGACACCCCCTATTTATACTAGCCTATGGATGATTCTAGATATGATTCTAGATAATTTACAAAGAAAATTCTAACAACCTTATCTTCTAACAACACTCTAGAATATCTAGACATATCTTATCTTCCCATAATATTCTAGAACATCTAGATATGTCTACTAAATAAATATCAAGGATACCATACTAGGACATTCTAGAAGATTATATATTTTTCCAAAAAATCAACTTTATTTTTTTCCACAACTAGTCACTACAATCCACTACACCTATAGGCCTAATTAACAATTAAGCAAATAATTAAATGGGAAAATTTCACATTAGAACAACTCATGTATATACTTTTCAATTTTATAGCCCATATTTTAATTTACAACCAACTAACCCAAAAATAATATGCTAAGATTCAACATCCAACTCTAATAGGTTCTCAGAATTACTATTTAACTTTTAAAAAAGATTCCTCAAACTTTTAAATTAATTTTCGAATAGAAATTGTGACTCAAATATTAATTTAACAAACCAAATTCATTTGGGTGTGGTGAAAATTAGATTTTTAACAAGCTTAAATATGTGGGTTTAAAATCCGAATTTGATTTGAGAGAAATTTGGAGTGGGTGTCATTTAGACTTGTTAGAAATAGTATACGGAGGTTGTATATAAAATTTGAAGTCATTTAATGGAGATTTGGACTGGTTTTGAACAAAATTATAACTGAAAATCGTGAAAGAAGTTCGTCTACAGACGCTTGTATAAAGGTGTATAAAATTGTATAATAGTGTATAATATGTGTTTATACACTCATATACACTATTATACAAGATTATACATAATTATAGAAAACTGACTTCGTCTTCTTCCTTGCGTTTTTTCTGAAATTTAACTTAAATCTTGCCCAAATCTACTCCAAATCACTTCAAATTTAAATTTTGAACTCCTTTTCATATTTTCAATCAATTGGAACAACATCCAATCCAAACAACTAACAAATTCAAAAAAAAAAAAAAAATTCAAAACCAAAACTTTGAATGGTCTTCAATTATAGACTTCTACTCTTCAATTTTCTTATATTGCAAGCCGGTGACATAAGAGGATAAGCGGAAAATACACGGCCCCTTGAATCATATGTAGAAGATGTGAGAAGAAGAGAGAGAAAGCAATGGTTGTGAGAACAAAAAATTAACTTCATAGCTTTTAGAAGCAATGGTTGTAAGAACACAAATTTTGAATTTATAAATGCTTTCAAAATATGTACAATGTAGGCTAGATGAGGTAAAACTTAAAAACATGGACCATTTTTTGTTATGGTGTGAAATCATGTGTATTTTCTTGTAATTCTTTCTTATTAAATGCGTCCTTTATAGAGCTCACTATATTAAAAAGAGAAACTAATTCTACGTGGCTAAAATTTAATCATCTCTTATATCCGAAAGAAACTACCACAAACTTCAATCATCTCTTATATCCGAAAGAAACCACCACAAACTTCAATCATCTCATATATATGAATGAAATTACGTACCCCTTTTAATGGTGGATGAGGTTAATTAGTGGTAATTACTTAGTGACCAACTTAACTTGGATTCTTTGGAGCCTGGAGGATAACGTTAATATAAGTGACGAAAATATTATTCAACAACTTAGGGTCTGAAACATTCACAATCAATTTAATTAACTTGAACTCATTGGTGGATTTCTTGATATCTTTTAAAATTAAAAAAGGACAGTCTTGCACATAAAGTATTCTCGCACATAAAGTATTCTCGCATTTGAAAGGCGCATTCAAATAAGATGTAATGTAAAATCTTATCCTAATAAAAGCATTATTGGCTACTTCTACGGCTCGAACACGTAATATATAAATCACATGAAGACAACTTTACCGTTGCTCTAAAACTCCCTTCTAGAATATCAGTTCATACAATAGACAGAAAAATAAAGTATATATGATGATTTACTTTTATATTTTCAGACATACACGTACGTAGTAAAGAGAATATGTGTTCCCTTTATGTTATGCTTAGTGAGATTAGGTTGATCTCTCACTTCACTTTTGTTTCTCAAAGTTTTGCTTAATAAAATTTTAATATTTATTAAAAAACTAGCCAACACTAAGTCACAATCATCATGTTACAAAAGGACAACAAGGAGAAGGGAAATTCATCTTTTACGTCAGGATATGATAGCCTATAGAAAGTCTCATAACAAGGTCACGCGTTAAGATAAAAATGTAGTCTTTTTTCTCTTTCATATACCTCTCTCTCTATACAAATTATTTCCACCATTGCCAACTTGGTACCCTAAGGATCTTGCTCCAACCAACTATAGTGGATTATGTCCGTCATATAGATAGAGGCATCTTGAATGATGTAAATTTAGTTCACAAAAAGGTAAGCTTGTTAAGATATAATAAATAAACTAAAAAGATAGTTTTTCTAACAATTAAAATTTTCAATGAGATCGTGATATAGATATGGTGTCAAAGTAGATATAAGTCCTAATATCAAATCTTACATCCACACTATTTGCACGTACTTGACACATAAAAGAAGCAGACATGTAGGTGAGAAGCCTTATTAAATAAAAGTGTTATTTTCCTAACAACTTAAACTTTCAGCTATAGTCACGTAATTCAATAAGGCTCACACCATGTGACCGGATTTATACCTAACGAAAGGTAACCTTACACAAATTTATACCTGAATCCTTAGAGCTTATCATTTTCACCACGTATAGAGTCGCGAGAATTTTAGAACATAGTTTCCATATTATTTTTCATCCAGAAAAATAAAACTCATTGCCTAATTAATTTCATGATTTAATTGGAGATGTGTGGGCAGAGCAGACTTGGAATGGCTTACTGAGTTGTTTAATGTTATATTCAAGACTAATAGGATACCAGAAGAGTGGGGGTGAAGTACAATGGTTCCGTTGTACAAAAACAAAGGCGATACCCAAAGCTGTAACAATTAGGTGTGTGCATTCGAATCCGTTTATCCAAAATTCAAATCGATTATTTGTTATCGAAATCAAAATCGATAAAATCGAAACCTTATTGAAACGGTAACGATAAGCATATGTACTGTATGAGAGTAAATCAGGAAAGTGATACGACACGGCCACGTATACATGTGGCCGGCCCCGATGAAATAAATAAGGAGGCCGCCCCCTAATGAGGACGGCAGCGTCCACGGACGTCCTCGTTGACGGCCGCGTGACAAGAAGGACGCGGCCCCGCCTATGAGACATCAAACATGCGGATTCATCAAAGAGGGCTTCCCTAGTCCCGCGGTCTATATTTTGATTACGCTTATAGTATCAGGGCGTCAATGTAATAGTTGGGCGAGAGGACCCTCTCATTATATAAGGGAGGGCCTCCCCCATTTGTAGAGGGATCTGATTTTGGATAATAAGACATCTCTCTCTCTCTCTCTACCTTTACATTGTTCTTCTCTCTCAAATACTGACATTACTACTGCTCATTTGTTCTATTTTCTACATTTTATTTTTATCATCTCCATATATTTATCATTTATCCACATTGGTCCGACGATCGATCTTCGATTTATATTATTACTGATTCCGATTATCCCATCATCTATATTAATTGATTAGTTCTAAGATATTTAACATCTTTTGAGCAAACAATTTGGTACCGTCTGTGGGGATTTTGAGAATCAAACTCATAGTATACATTCACGAAGATCCGATTAAACAAAAACTTTTCAAAAATGGCTGAAAGTAACACACGACCCACGGTCATGGCTGAAGTTACCGCGAACTGTTAAAATGATCTAATATAGGTAAATAGTCGAGTAATTTGAACATGCAACTCAAAATCTCCTTCATTGATTGAATAGCTCCATAGAAGTAGTTACAGAGAGGAAATGAATATCGAAGAAGAAGAAGAAGTAAATATGTTTTTACAACTAACTAACTCCCTTTCATACTTCTACTAATACACCCTACATATTTCTTCTAACTACAAATTACCCCTTTACATTTTTCCTCTTATCTATTTTGGTCCCTAATACACCAATACTCCCCCTCAAGCTGGTATGTGGAAGACATCTTCTATTCCCAGCTTGGATAACAAGAATTGATGTTGAGATGCATTTAAACCTTTTATCATCAAGTCTGCAAGTTGCATCTTTGTAGAAATGTAATGAGTTGCAATCATCCCTGCTTTAAGCTCTTCTCTAACAAAATGACAATCTATTTCTATATGTTTAGTCCTTTCATGAAATATGGGATTTGCAGCTGTTTGCATAGTTGCTTTACTGTCATAATACAAATTCACATGTATCTCTGCTTTATTTCCTAACTCTTCCAGCAATCCAATCATCCAAACAATCTCAGCCACTCCAGCTGCCATGCTTCTATATTTTGCCTCTGCGGAACTTCTACTAATTGTCTGCTGCTTCTTGGATTTCCATGATAACAAAGAGTCACCAAGCTTCACAATATACCCTGTTACAAATCTTCTTGTGTTGGGACATGCTGCCCAGTCTGAGTCACAGAAAACTGTTAGAGTTGTTGCTTGTCCTCTTCTTAGTAATATTCCCAATCCAGGAGCTGTCTTGATGCATCTTAACACCCTCAAGGCTGCATCTAGGTGAGACTTCTTGGGTTGCTGCATGAATTGACTTAACATTTGAACTGCAAAACAAATATATGGCCTTGTAATTGTAAGATAGATTAGCTTTCCAATAAGTCTTTGATAAGCTCCAATATCTTCACGTTGAGGATTATCTGTTCTTCCAACATGACTGTCATAGTCAGCTGTTATTAGCTTCTGATTCAGTTCAATAGAAGTAACTACTGGTTTGCAACCACTCATTCCTGCATCTGTAATTAGCTCCAATGCATATTTTCTCTAATTCAACAGAACTCCTTTCTTGGATCTCATAATCTCAATTCCTAAAAAATATCTTAGTTCCCCTAGATCTTTTACCTTAAAAGATCCATGCAGAATATCTTTTGTTTGATCGATAAGGAACTGATTACTTCCAGTTATCAAGATATCATCAACATAAACTAGAACTATTACAATCTCTTTTTCATGCCTTTTGGTAAATAAGAAATGGTCATGAGCACTCTGAATATATCCAGCTTGTAAAAGAGCATTTGTAAGTTTGATATTCCATTGTCTAGATGCCCGTTTTAATCCATAGAGGGATTTCAACAATCTACATACCTTATACTCCCCCTGTTTGTGAAATCCCTGAGGAAGTTCCATATAAACCTCCTCAAACAAGTCACCTTGTAGAAAAGCATTGTTAACATCCATTTGAAATAAAGGCCAATCCTTTGAAGCAGCAACACTAATAACAGTTCTCACAGTGACCATTTTGGCCACCGGAGAGAAAGTTTCATGATAATCTAACCCCTCTTGTTGTGTATATCCCTTAGCAACTAGCCTTGCCTTGTCCTTATCTATCTCTCCATTTGCTTTGTGCTTAATTTTATAGACCCATTTTGAACCAATAGGATGTTTTCCAGCAGGAAGGTCCATTATTTCCCAAGTATTGTTTTCTTCAAGAGCTTGAATCTCCTGCTTCATTGCAGTGATCCAATTCTGATCTTTAACTGCATCCTTGAATGTTTTTGGCTCATTGTAAACTGAGAAAACACCCAGATAAGACTGGTATTCCGGTGACAAATGATCATAGGATATGTAAGAAGATAAAGGATATTTGCAGCAATTTGATGATTTAGTTTGAACTACATAATCTCTATGCCAAATTGGAGGATTAGAATTCCTTTTAGGTCTAACATGTGTTGTGGATGAAGGCTGTTGTGATTCTGTGGCAATAGGAGCTTGATCTGTATTGACTTGTGATAATTCTATTTCTGTGTGTACAGTCTCAGGCAATATTGACTCAAATACCTCTTCTGCAACATTTGTGTCTTCATTAGATTGATCTGGCTGAATCTCACAAGTATCAGGATATGCATCAAATGAAATAGTATCAGATTCATGGGCATAATCTTGCTGAATCTGTGCTGGTACATAAGAAGTAGTATTGCTATGATCATTATCTTCTTGTTGAACTGGTGAAGAAGATGTACTGGGAATTTCTGAAGATAACATTTGACTATTATCAGGACATGTAGTGAATATATCATCCTCCTCACTTCCAATGTCCTTAAATGGAAAAATACACTCTTTAAATGTAACATCTACTAACAAAGAAACTCTGATTGTCTAAATCATATAATCTGTATCCTTTTTAGTATGAGAATATCCAAGAAACACAGCTTTCCTGGCCCTAGGAGCAAACTTGTACTTTCTTGGTAGATTACTAGCATAGCTCAAACACCCAAACACCCTAAGATGATCAACATTAGGCTACTTCTTGTATAATAGCTCATATGGTGACTTTCCCTGCAAAACTAGTGTAGGTAGTATGTTGATCACATAGACTGCTGTTTTCACACATTCTTCCCAGAATCTAATTTGAATACCACTCTGAAATTTTAATGCTCTTGCCATCTCCAAAATATGCATGTGCTTCCTTTCTACAATGCCATTCTGTTGTGGAGTATAAGAACAACTACTCTGATGTATAATACCAAGTGTAGCTAGCAGTTAATTACACTTGGAGTTGAAAAACTCAGTACCATTATCAGATCTCACAACCTTAACAGCTACAGCAAATTGATTTCTTATTATAGAAAGAAAGTTTCTCAACACAACTATTACTTCACACTTTGAGTGTATCAAACATACCCAAGTATATCTACTGAAGTCATCCACAATAGTAACAAAATACTGCTTTCTATCATATGCGGGCACTTTATAAGTCCCCCAAACATCTAGATGAATTAGCTGAAAGATAGATTCTGAATTAGTAGTACTTGTAGGAAATTGTAATCTACATTATTTTGCTAAAGGACATATATCACAGTCATTAGCTTCATTACTACTAACTTTATTCTTGACACTGGGAATTTGTTGAATAGTCCTCATTGCTGCATGCCCTAATCTCATTTGCCATAGACTAAACTTTGTTTCCTTTCTCTGAAACATCCCAACCAGCATTAACCTTGTTGCCTGTTTATTTAGCAAGTATAACCCTGCTGATTCTCTACCAATCCCCAGTACCTTCCCACTGAAGAGCTCCTGAAACAAACAGAAATTAGGGTAGAAGCTTACCTAACATCTGAGATCTCTAGTAAGCTTTGACACTAACAATAGATTAAACTTAAAGTCAGGTACATGTAACACATTCTTTACCCACTGATCTGTTAAGATTTCTACACTTCCTATGCTTTCTATTCTTGCCCTTATTCCAGTTGGTAATTGTACTCCACTATTACTTTGACCTTCCATACTTTTAACATTACTCAAAACATCCTTTTTGTGAGTAATATGATGTGTAGCACCTGAGTCTATTATCCAGTCTACCGTTGAAGCACTAGAAAATAGAGAAATTATACCTGCCATGTTTGAAGAACACTGTCCAGTTGATGGTTTATTCAATAATCCCACCAATTGATTATATTGCTCTTCAGTTAAGACATGCCCTTGAAATTGGTTCATATTTGCTCCCAACTCTTCAGTGCTTGCCACATTAGCATAAGTCTTTTGTCCTCCACTTTGGAATTTTTTCTTACTCTTGAAATCTGCTGGATAACCAATAAGTTTGTAGCAGTTTTATTTCAAGTGCCCTTTGTATCCACAGTGATCACAAATTAAACCAAATTTCTTAGTTGACTTGAAGCCTTGAGTTCTTCCATCCATCATAGTAAGAGGATCTCTATTTGTATCTCCCGCTGTCAATAATCTCTCACTTTCCTCCTGAATTACTATTGCATATGCCTCGTTTACTGAAATAACTGGCCTTCTCATTAGAACATTACTCCTAACATTACCATAACTCTCATTCAAACCCATAAGAAACTGCAACAATCTGATTTTTTCTAGAAGTTCCATTGAAGGTTTAGCCTCCTCACAGTCACAATAGGATTTAGGAGCCAACACATATAACTCATTCCATAAATCACTCATTTTCGAATAATATGTTGTGACTGAATCTGTCCCCTGCTTCAAGGTGGCTATTTCAGTCCATAGGTGATAAATTCTTGTCAAACTGCACCTATCGAACTTCTCCTTAAAATCACTCCATACCTCTTTTGTATTTGACGCAAAAACAATACACGTTATCAATTCACTAGCAACAATGCTGCCAATCCATGAAAGCACAATTGCGTTACATTTTTCCCACTGTTCTGCAAGTTCTCCTTTATACATGTTTATAACACAAGTTCCATTCACAAAACCTAGCTTACCCTTTCCCCTTAGAGCTAATTTCATCGCCCTGCTCCACAGGGCATAATTTTCTGGCCCTGTGAGCTTAATTGGGACTAAAACTAACCCAGGAGCATCCAAAGCTTGAAGATAAAGCGGATGATTGTGTTCGAGTTGAGTTACCTCATTTCCTGCCATTTTTATCATCTCCGAGCTTTGTTCCAGATCTTCAATTTACAAAATCTTTGATCTGTCTTCAATTCTCGAATCGCCACTCTGATACCATGTTAAAATGATCTAATACAGCTAAACAGTCGAGTAATTTGTACATGCAACTCAAAATCTCCTTCATTGATTGAATAGCTTCATAGAAGAAGTTACAGAGAGAAAATGAATATCGAAGAAGAAGAAGAAGTAAATATGTTTTTACAACTAACTAACTCCCTTTTATACTTCTACTAATACACACTACATATTTCTTCTAACTACAAATTACCCCTTTACATTTTTCCTCTTATCTATTTTTGTCCCTAATACACCAATACAAACCTCCTGGGTGCAATGAATGAGGCTGGGGGAAGCACAGCCATCAACGCCACTCCCTCTACCGTGCCTGAAGTTGAAACCTCCCCCACACCCCTGGGAAGGAATTCCGATCCGAAAGAGGCACCTCCAGTAGTTAGGAGGCTACTGGAGGAATGGCTAGCTAGCGCACTGAGCAGCCTAGTGGAAAAGCCGCCGCAAGGCTGCGAAAATGCCGCTCCGGCCACCAGCAATACCACCGCGACAGACGAGCAGGAAGAAACACGGACCAATAGCCGGCCCATCGAGACCCAAGCGCATGATGACACGCTGGCTACCATCCTGAGGAAAATGAAAGAAATGGAGGGCGAAAATCAAGCCCTCCGCGACCAGATGAAAGAGCACCAGGACAGAGTTGATAAGATTCCCGGGGTTTCTAAGCTACTACCCAAGCAGGACGTAGGAAGGTTCGTGGAACAACCTTACTCCGAGGGAGCAGCACCCTACACCATCCCAAAAACCTTCAAGATGCCCCTGTACCTAAAGGTGTACGACGGGACCACCGACCCTGAGGACCACCTCATCCACTACGTCACTGCAGTAAAAGGTAATGACTTGTCCAAAGAATAGGTACCATCGGTGCTGCTGAAGACGTTTGGCGAAACGCTGACCGGAGGAGCACTAACCTGGTACTCTCAACTACCCGCCAAGGCGATCTCGACCTTCGAGGAAATGGCAGATAAATTCGTCACTGCGCATGCCGGCGCCAAGAAAGTAGAAGTGAGGGTGAATGACATATTCGCCATCCGACAGACCATGGGCGAAGGCCTCAGGGACTTCCTCGCTAGATTCAACAGGATAAGAATGAACCTGCCAAGTGTATCAGAAGGAATGGCGGTGGCAGCCTTCCAGAACTGGCTCAACAGGGACGGCTCCCGAGCCACTAAGAAATTGCTGAGCCGGCTCATGAAGTACCCTCCTACCACCTAGGACGAGATCCACAACGCCTACTGCGCCGAGGTGCGGGCAGACAGGGAGGACCTCAACGGGCCAACCCGGCGACTAGCTGTCGTACACCCGGATGCCAGGAAGTACCGACGACATGAGGGACGCTGGGAACTCCCCCCACGACCCATTAGAGAACGACATCAACCCTATGCAAGATCTTCGCTTCCGCCCCTGCGACATACGGACGCGATACAGCATCATGTCGCCCCACTCAGAAACGACCGAGGTACGCCCCCTTTACTCGCATCACATAACTTTTGTGTTTCACCCTCAGAAGTAGTGTACACACTGGAGAAGCTCGGCACCAAGGTGCAGTGGCCCCAAAAGATGAAGTCGGACCCAACCACGAGGAAATCCAACGTTCTGTGTGAGTTCCATCAGGAACGAGGACACCGGACTGAGGACTGCATTGGCCTACGGCAGGAAGTCGTCAGGATACTCAATCAGGGATACCTGAAAGAGCTACTCAGCGACAAAGGGAAAGCTAATTTCAGCCGCGGACGGGAGCATTCCCGGGGACCCCCAAAGCCGCCTTCCCCGACACGTACAGTAAACATGATCGTCGGGGAAGCAGATGAAGCTGTCAACCATGTCAAACTCATCAACACGCACAGACTGAAGAGGACTATCTCCCACGGACGGTATGATGACCTCGAAGGAAGTATCACCTTTGATAAGTCTGATGCCAACGGTTTATTTTTTTCCTCACTATGATGCTTTGGTTATTACCCTGCGTATCATTGATACCGATGTCAGGAGGGTCATGATCGATGTCGGGAGCGGTGACTACATCATTCATCCAAGAGTCCTCACTCAGATGGGACTCGAGGACAGAATCACTCCTAGGTGCATAAATCTAATTGGTTTTAACAATACAGTAGAGCGCACGTCAGGAGAGGTGACCCTGGCCGTCCTTGCGGGGGGTGTCACCCTAGAAACGACCTTCCATGTGATGAACCAGGAGACAACCTACAATGTCATCATCGGGCGCCTGTGGATACACGCCATGCGAGCAGTCCCGTCAAGCCTGTGCCAGATGATAAAATTCCCTACCCCGTGGGGAATATTCAGCATCAAAGGGGAGCCACGAACAATGCAGGAATGCTAAAATATAACCTAGGATTGCGCTCACACAAAACAACTAATCAAGGCAAGCGCGGAAGCATAGAAATCAACTCCGTCGGGGATTCAAGCAGACCCGAAGGCCGATGCCATCAGGGACCCAGACATCGTAGAAGCTTGCAATGCAACGGTCGATGTGGATCTCTCCGGATATCTCTACGCACCACGGGCTAAATGTCGATTCACTTTATTCGCTGGTATGGCAAATATGGAGAAAATTTAATGCCGCAATAAATGAGGCGATCAGTGAGGAGGTTAATAAACTACTCGCCAACGGTTCCATCGGAGAATCGAAATACCCGCAATGGGTCACCAATATGGTCATGGTAAAAAAAGGAACGGTAAATTGTGTGTTGACTTTACCGACCTAAACAAGGCCTGCCCCAAGGACTCCTTCCCCCTGCCCTACATCGACCAGTTGATCGATGCTACAGCAGGGCATGAACTCCTAAGCTTCTTGGACGCCTACTCCGAGTACAACCAAATCCTAATGGCAAAGGAGGATCATGAGAAAACCACCTTCATCACCCACCAGGGCACTTACTGCTACAGGGTGATGCCCTTCGGGTTGAAAAACGCGGGTGCAACTTACCAAAGGTTGGTCACCAAAATGTTCAGCAAGCAACTCGGTAAGACTATGGAGGTCTGCATCGATGACATGCTGGTTAAATCAGCAAGAAAGGAGGACCATATCGATCACCTGCGAGAGGCCTTCGAGATCTTGAACAGCTACGGAATGAAGTTGAACCCCGAAAAATACGCTTTTGGTGTAGCATCTGGGAAGTTCCTCAGTTTCCTCTTATCGCAAAGGGGGATCGAGGTCAACCAAGACCAAATCAAGGCGATCGCCTCAATACCAGAAGCGCACACCAGCAAAAAATAGGTTCAGAAGTTGACATGCCGAATAGCCACCCTCTCCCGCTTCATCTCCCAGTCGTCGGACAGATGCCACAAATTCTTCCATGTGCTGAGGAAGGATAACGGTTTCCACTGGAACGATGAATGCGTCAAGGCCCTCCAAGAACTGAAAGCGTACCTAACATCCCCGCCGCTGCTGGGAAAGGCTGAACCAAACGAGCCACTACTTATATATCTGGCCGTCTCCGAGGTGGCAGTCAGCGCAGTGCTCATCCGCTAGCAAAAAGGTACGCAATCGCCCATCTATTACATCAACAAAATACTAGTGGACGCCAAAACTCGGTACCCGCAACTTGAGAAGCTGGCACTAGCTTTGGTCACGACTTTCCGAAAGCTGAGACCTTACTTCTAATGCCACCCCATCCGGGTAGTGACCACCTTCCCCCTAAGAAGCATTCTGCATAAGCCCGAACTGTCGGGCCGTCTCGCCAGATGGGCCATAGAGCTCAGTGAGCACGACATCACGTATGTCCCCAGAACGGCCATAAAATCACAGGTCCTCGCCGACTTCATAGCCGACTTCAGCGCAGGCCTCTCGCCTGAGGCCGAGAAGGAAACCTCGCAAACGGCCCCTAGCTTGAACCCCTGGATACTCCACACCGACGGGGCCGCAAATGCCTCGGGATCGGGACTGGGACTCGTCGTCGAGGTCCCCACGGGTGAGGTTTTTCATCAGTTCATACGATGTCCCGAGATGACTAACAACGAAGCAGAGTACAAAGCCGTTATTGCAGGTTTGAAACTAGCCGCCAGGTACGGAGCCCGCTGACTGGTCCTACATTGCGACTCACAACTTGTGATAAATCAAGTCGCCGGGGTCTACCAGATCAAGGAGCAGAGGTTGCAAAAATATCATGCCGAAGTCTGTAGACTGATGGCCCGATTTGACGAATGTCGCTTCGAGCAAGTACGCAGGGTGCATAATGTCGAAGCCGACGGATTGGCCAAATTGGCCGTAGCAGCCACAAATCTAAGTAAAGAAAGCACCGTCACCCTCATGCATTCCGCCATCGATCGCAACGAGGTATTCTCTCTACACCTAACATGGGACGGACTGGTGAAACCAGTTCCTTTCATACTTGAAGGAAGGGCAACTACCGCACGATAAAAAAGAAGCTAGAAAGCTTCGCACGCAAGCCTCCAGATATTGCTTGATGAACGGCGCCTTCTACAAACGAACCTTTAGGGGACCTCTGGCCAAATGTCTGGGGCCCAACCAGATGACTGCGGTACTATAAGAAGTCCATGAGGGTCATTGTGGCGCCCATACGGGAAATAGGGCACTCGTGCGATGCCTAATATAGGCAGGTTATTACTGGACCACAATGAAAAAGATGCAGCGGACTACGTTCGGCGATGCGAGAAGTGCCAAATGTTCGGCCCCATGATACACCAGCCGGGAGAACCTCTCCACTCAGTCACTTCCCCTTGGCCATTCATTAAATGGGGAATGGATATAGTCGGACCGCTGCCTCCCGGACGAGGAAAGGAACATTTTTTGTTAGTTTTAACTGACTATTTTTCTAAGTGGGTGGAAGCAGGCGCCTACGCCCAAATCCCCGAACAAGAAGTCATAGCCTTCATATGGAAGAACATCATCTGTCGCTTCGGCATTCCCAAGGAAATAACATGCGACAACGGATGATAGTTCATAGGACAAAAGTTAACGGACTTTTTCGACAAATGGCACATCAAGAGGATACTCTCAACACCATATCATCCAGCCGCCAACGGCCAAGCGGAATCGTCCAACAAAACTATATTAAACATTCTGAAGAAGAAACTGGAGGACGCCAAGGGACTATGGCCCGAGCTGCTACCAGAAGTACTGTGGGCTCACAGAACCACTCCCAAGTCCTCCACGGGAGAAACCCCCAACTCATTGGTCTATGGGAGCGACGCTGTTATACCAGTCGTAGTCGGCGAAGCAAGCCTCAGATATTCACAGACGAGCAGAGATGAGAACGATACAAGCCGACTACAAGACCTGGACGAGACCGAAGAAAGGAGAGAAATGGCCCACATCAGGCTGGTGGCGCAAAAACAGCTGATCGAGAGATACTATAACCAGAGGACGAAAATCCGCCCCCTCAAGGAGGGCGATTATGTGCTAAAAGCCAAGACACTGGCATCAAAGGATCCCAACGAAGGAAAACTGGGAACCAATTGGGACAGACCCTACAAAATCATCGCAGTAGCGGACAAATGTGCTTTCAAACTTGAGACCATGGATGGAAAGATACTCCAGAACAACTGGAATATATCACACCTCAAGCGCTTCCACTTCTAAAAGAGACACCCCCCCCGAGTCGTACTCTTTTTCCCTCCTCCGGGTTTTGTCCCAATTGCGTTTTCCCAGAGAGGTTTTTAATGAGGCGACTAGGGAGATGTCCGGAATAGCTTGTATGATGCGCTAAGCGCATCGGTCGGCACGAATAGCACATCACAGGGACTAGGGCTATGGCCATGTTGTAAAGGCCACTGCCATATCCAATAAATGAAGGGCTACAGCCACGATTGTATGTAAGGCTACGACCATCTCCAATAAATGATAGGCTACGGCCACAATTGTCTGAAAGGCTACGGCCATCTCCAATAAATGAAGGGCTACGACCACGATTGTATGAAAGGCTACGACCATCTCCGATAAATGGAAGGGCTCCGGCCATGATTGTATGAAAGGCCACAGCCATCTCCGATAAATGGAAGGGCTACGACCATGATTGTATGAAAGGCTACGGCCCTTTCCAGACGAAATAAAAGGCTATGGCCTAAGGACATCTGAAGGAGAAGGCCACGACCCCTCCAGATGAAATAATCGGCTAAGGCCCAAAAGCGTCCAAAGGAGAAGGCTACGGCCCTCTCCAGACGAAATAATCGGCTAAGGCCCAAAAGCGTCCAAAGGAGAAGGCTACGGCCCTCTCCAGACGAAATAATCGGCTAAGGCCCAAAAGCGTCCAAAGGAGAAGGCTACGACCCTCTCCAGATGAAATATAAAGGCTAAGGCCCAAAAGCGTCCAAAGGAGAAGGCTACGACCCTCTCCAGACGAAATAAAAGGCTAAGGCCTAAAGACATCTGAAGGAGAAAGCCATAACCCCTCCAGATGAAGCAAAATGGCCAAGGCCTAGAACGTTCAAAAAGGAAGGCTGCGGCCTCCTCCGGGAAAATCGAAAATTGTTTGGCGTCGACACTTGAGAAGTATCGACATGGCCTCTCTAAATGAAGGACCGAAAGGATGGCCGCATAAAACACACAAGCTCGACCTCGCCCCAATTCGAACTTAGGCTGAATGCCCTAGAAGCTAGAATATGGGCGCACCTCATCCAAAAGAATTCAGGCGGAAGGCCCACCCCCGCCATACGAATCAAAGGCTAAGGCCTATCCCGACAATACAATAAAAAAGAAGGAAAGAAAAAGAAGAAAAAATATGGGCGCAATTAATCAGAAAGAGACTTTTTATTAATATTTCACACATTTACAAGAAAATACAAAAGTTACAAACTACAAGATAAAACCTATTCAGCTATTAAGGCCGCCACCGCCTCCTGCGGCCCCATTGGCACCGTCCTCGCCGTCATCCGGCCATATCCTCTCAATCCAGGACCCGGTGCCCAGCTGGTCCACATCAGTGAAGAAGCCTCCCGTTTGGGCCGGAGAGTTAGGGTCGTAGCCGCAGGCTTCACGAGCAACCCTAACCAGCCGACGCTGCTCATCAACCTCTGCCTCGCTAGCCCTGCCGGCGGCATGAAGCTCCTCAAATATTGTCTCGCCTCGGCGTACACCAGCATGTCCTGAGCCTCTCGAGGGGCGTCCCCAACTGGGACGGATGTCGACTGGGCCAAGGCCGCCTGAAGCTCGGCCGACAAAGTCTCGACTTTTGCATGAAGCTCGGTCGCCTCCATTACGGCCACATGGCCCATATCTACTTCCTCCCCCTGCTGCTGGAGGAGAATCGCTAGCTCGGCATTCTGAGCCAAAGCGGCCAGCAGATCGGCGTCCGCCTTCTCAAGCTGTTCTGTTTGTTTGTGCAGCTGCTCCTCCAACGACTCAACAGACTCTCGGAGGAGGCGGAACTCACGGGCGTCCGAGAAGCAGTCCGAAAGCGTCTTATGCTTCTCACGGGCCTCCTTATACTTCTCTGACACCTTTCGGAGGGTAGCCAACTTCTTTCGATCCCTCCGGCTCCGCTCCACCTCCAGGATGAGAGTCTGCAAAGAATAAAAGGCGAAATGAAAACCTCGAAACATAAGAAAACAAAAAGAAAAGGGAAAAGTACACTTTGAACCATACCTGCAAGGCGGCACCAGCAATGCGACGGGACAGGACGTGGTCGCTTAAGGACTTCAGCGAATCAGTCTCGGTGTCGCCGTATAGTAAAGCAAAGTCCTTCATGGCCTGCCCACTTTCCTCCAACAGGTTATAACCCGTTAGTATCAGAAGCCGACGCAACTGACCATGTTCCGCGGCAGCCTCCAGCGCGTCCGCCTCGGCTTCGCCCTGTAGCGGCAGTTCTGCCTGCTCAGCGGCAACAGCAGGGACTCCCTCACTATCGGTAGATGTGGCGTCAGCGTCCCCCGCATGAGCAATTACAACTGCGGCCCTCCTCGGACGAATGGCGTCGCCCAAAAGGACTGGCCTCGAATACGGGCGACGGGCCTCAGTTCTCTTCCGCCCACGGTCTACAACCACCCCATTTCTGGTAAGTAGCCGGCGCCTCTTGCACTCGGCCGGCTCATCTTGCACAGGGGCCCCCTCCTCAGAACTAGAGGGGCCGTGAGCGGCTGACAACAGGGACTCCCTAACAGCCCGTTCATAATCCGGGTCGGCAACCTCGGCCGCTTCGCCACCCGACGCGACGTCGTCCGCCGGACTCTCCTCGGCCAGGTCAGCCTCAGGAAGGCCTTGCCTAACGAAGTCCACGAGCTTCGTTTTTGAAGAAGCGGACTGATGGAACGGCGTCTCCGCCTCCGTGTCACGTTCCGAGCTGTAATAAAGGAGAGTACATGTGTGTTAGCTATGGCTACAACCAAAGAAAAAGAAAAAGGAAGGAACCACATATGTGGCAAGTAAGAGCCGTACTCGTGAGGCCGTACTTCTAACCGAACGCAACCCACATCCTGCATTCCTCGGCAAAAGGGATCAACTGGTTCACCCACGCCCTAATGCCGGGAACTTTTTGGGGCGTACGCTCCACCACTACACAAGAAAAAGCAAAAAACATGTTAACGCCTGAGAAGCAATGTGACAACGACGCAACGAATCAAAACCTGAAAGGGACGGGTAGGTACTTACAGTTGGGGTTCCATATCTCCGGAAAGCCAGCTGCGTCCGCCACTAAATCGGAAGTGCGGATATAAAAATACTTCATCCAAAATTGACGATTGGGCTTATCGTCCGCCTTCACGAGCAAGCCCTTCGATCCTCGATTTTTTAGTTGTAGCATTTTTCCCTGCATGTAGCTGGGACTAAACAACTGCAGCATGTGATGAACAGAGATGTCCACCCCAGCCCTGGCCGCATACGTTGTTAAGATCCGGCAGATCTTCCATGTGTATGGAGTCAACTGGGCTGGCAGATGTTGAAAAAGTGGCACAATGGCTCCACCAGAGGATATATGGGGAGCTCGCATCCCATGATAAATGGATATTCGTGGATGGCACAGAATCCCGGCCGATGAATATACACCATGTCATCTCCGGCCACCCTCATCTCTACCGTCTTCGACACATGGCAGGTCGCTCGGAGACTATTCAGTTGTCTCTCCGTAATAATGGACCTCTCCCACATATCAGCATCCGATGAGTGAAGTCTTTTCTCGCATACAAATCGCGAGATAGAAGGTTACTTTCCTTCGGAGGAACGAGTTCCTTCTTTTTCTTCTTATTTTTATCCCCAGATTGCCGGGGAGCCCCAGAGCCAGCCTCTGCCCGCTCCGTCTCTTTACGACGTCTACCTTTGGCCATTTTTATGTTAAGGTCACTCACTGGGAATCGTAAGGAATCAGGGAAGGAATGCAAGTTGCCAGAAGTAAAGAAATTAGGAAGAAAGAGGCAAAAGATCTCTGATGAACTAAAAGAAAGGATGATATTGAAACTGCCTCCTATTTATAACAAATTATCGCACGAAATTCTAAGAGTTTTGTACCGGAAAAGAGGCGGGAAACTGAAATGTCAAATTGCCCATTATGACTAAGCATCGAAAACCGCAGCAATAATGGCACACGCCGCCTGCAGGCGACGGTTCGAGAGAACGTGCCATGTATGCACGCCCGTACAATACCCAACATGGGTTGAATCTATCCGCCCATCGAAGAAATGCCCCGAGCATATCTCCAATAGGCGGAGGGACTATCTGTATGAGGGTAAATCAGGCAAGTGATACGACATGGCCACGTATACAAGTGGTCGTCCCCGATGAAATAAATAAGGAGGCCGCCACCTAATGAGGACGGCAGCGTCCACGGACGTCCTCGTTGACGGCCGCGTGACAAGAAGGACGCGGCCCCGCCTATGAGACATCAAGCTGGCGGATCCATTAAAGAGGGCGTCCCCAGTCCCCCGGCCTATATTTTGATTACGCTTATAATATCGGGGCGTCAATGTAATAGTTGGCGAGATGACCCTCTCATTATATAAGGAAGGGCCTCCCCCATTTGTAGAGGGATCTGATTTTGGATAATAAGACATCTCTCTCTCTCTACCTTTACATTGTTCTTCTCTCTCTATTACTGACATTACTACTGCTCATTTGTTCTATCTTCTACATTTTATTTTTACCATCTCCATATACTGATCTTTATCCACATTGGTCCGACGATCGATCTTCGATTTATATTATTACTGATTTCGATTATCCCATCATCTATATTGATTGATTAGTTCTAAGATATTTAACATCTTTTGAACAAACATGTACAAATCGATAATTGATACGTAATTATCGATAAGGGTAAAAATCAAATCGATAAATCGAATGCACACCCTTAGACTGTAGACGCTTGTTAAATGAGTAATTACCTGTTTATGTAGATTAATATAACATACGAGTATATATATATATATATATATATATATATATATATATATATATATATATATATATATATATATATATATACTATATATATATGTATATATATTCTGCTACTATTTGAAAGCGGCTATACAATATTATTTTCCCTAATTTATACCATTTTCTTTATCCTAAGTCACTTACCCTATTATTTCCTCTACCGCATTTAAGGAGTGATCATAAAGATCAAGGGGATGAAGTTCAAATTAATGAAAAACAGAATTAGCTGTGATGATGTGTTTTGTTTTGTTTTATTTTTTTATGCCGTTGGAGTGTTAATGGCATACATTAGATCCCTTACTTTAGTTTTGTTGCATGTGCTTGTTAACACAATTTTTATATTATAAAATAGTGTTAGTCTTATTTTAGTTTTTTTTGTCCATATTAGTTAGGCGCATTTATAACGATATACTTTTCGTGGAATCCCCCTAATTTTCTTATTGGTGTAATCGATAACCGAATCGATAAGCCCCCAAAATGGATAAATCAAAATCGAAAAAATTGAAACCTTATTGAAACGATAACAATAAGCATATTTACAAATCGATAATCGATAAGTAATTATCGATAAGTGTCAAAATCGAATCGATAAATCAAATGCATACCCCTAGTAACAACTATAGGGGTATCGAATTACTGAGTCATACCGTGAAAGTCTGGGAGAGAGTGGTAGAAATGAGAGTGCGAAGGACGATGTCTATTTCAGACAATCTGTTCGGTTTCATGCCAAGGCGATCTACCATAGAAGTTATCCATCTTATTAGGAGGATGGTGGAACAGTGTAGGGATAAGAAGAAGGATCTCCACATGGTGTTTATCGATCTAGAGAAAACGTAGGATAAGGTTCCTAGGGAGGCCTTATGGAGATGCTTAGAGGTTAAAGGGGTCCCGGTTGCCTACATTAGGGTGATTAAAGACATGTATTATAGAGCTAAGACTCCGGTTAGGAAAGTAGGAGGCGACTCCGAGCATTTTCGGTTGTTATGGGGTTGCATCAAGGGTCTGCGCTCAGCCCTTTCCTATTTGCCCTGGTGGTGAATGCCATAACACATAATATTCAAGGGGAGGTGCCATGGTGTATGCTATTTGTTGATGATATAGTCTTAATTGATGAGACAAGATGTGACGTCAACGAGAGGCTAGAGGTTTAGAGACAGGCCCTTGAGTTTAAAGGTTTCAGGTTAAGCAAGACGAAGACGGAATATCTCGAGTGCAAATTCGGGCAAGAGCCGATGGACGCGGGAGTGAAAGTGAGGCTTGACTCCCAAGTCATTCCTTAGAGGGGTAGTTTTAAGTACCTTGGGTCAGTTATTCAAGGGACTGGGGAGATCGACGAGGAATTCACACACCGTATAGGGGTGGGGTGGATGAAGTGGAGGTTAGCAACGGGAGTCCTATGTGACAAGAAAGAGTCACCGTTACTAAAAGGTAAGTTTTATAGAGCAGTAGTTAGACTGACCATGTTGTATGGTGCCGAGTGTTGGCCGGTTAAGAACTCACACATCCAGAAGATGCAAGCAGTAGAGATGAGGATGTTGAGATGGATGTGTGGGCATACAAGGATAGATACGATTAGGAATCAAGATATTCGAGAGAGGGTGGGCGCCCATGGAGGAAAAGATATGGGAAACACTCAGATGTTTCGGGCACATTCAGAGGACGAGCACTGATGCACCGGTGAAAAGTTGGGAGCGACTGGCAGTGGTGGGCATGAGGAGAAGTAGAGGGAGACCTAAGAAGTATTGGGGATTGATGATCATGCAGGACATGACGTGACTTAGGATTACTAAGGACATGCCCCTTGACAGGGGATTGTGGGGGTCGAGCATTAAGGTTGTAGGTTAGGGGGAAGTTGGAAATATTTCTAGAGCGAGCTAGAGTGAGACTAGACAGTTAGGAGTTAGGCTTAGGATGCTACTGATCAGCTACTGATGCAGGGCTTTATTTTCTAGATATTAGTATACTTTTTTCTTTCTCGTGTTTCCTATATTCTTCATATTGTTGTTATTTTCTCATTTTATGTTATTCTATGTTATTTATTATGAGTCTATTGCTAGTACTAATATATCATCACTTGTTTCTGTCACTATCACACCTCTTTTTTACGCATGCCCGTATGGACGCAAGATATAAAAGAGAGTTTTTCCAATTAAAGGACAACCAAAACAAGGTTCATTTATTGAGAGATTCGGAGTCGCCACTTGGGAGATTTATGGTGTCCCAAGTCACCGGTTTGAAACCCGAATTGAGGAAAGGTTTGACTCTATTTAATGGTCGGTGAACCAGAAATCCGGATAAGGAACTCTGTTAACCCGGGAGAAGGTGTTAGGCATTCCCGAATTCCGTGGTTCTAGCACGGTCGCTTAACTGTCATATTCGGCTTATTTATCTGATTTTTTACAGTTATGTACTTAATGCAAATTAATATCCCTTTACCGCTTTTATTACTATTATTATTTGCGAAGGAGAATGTTGCCTAAAAATATGTTTCGAATCACGTCACATGAAATGCACCCGGATCCTCGACACATTCTTATTCAACATTTTGGGATTTGGATTTGGGCCGCATGAAATGCACACCCGTATTTAAGAAGGTGAAATTATTAAAATACGCGCCTAGAACGATTACTTATTTACACTTTTGAGAAGGCCATGAAATTTGCTAAGAAACGGCACATCTCGAAATCTAAATATTTTTACATATACATTTATGAGGGCCCCGCGATTTGTATAACTTGTTAGGCGAGGCACACCTCTAATTCTAATTTAAAGCGAACTACATCCCGCTATATTTATTTAAGAGTTGATTCAAAATTATTTAAAACATGTTGCAAGCCACATTACATGAAATGCGCCTGTGGTTCCTGAAACGCTTTATTTAACCTTGTTCAAAATTGGAGTCGGGTCACATGAAATGCACCCCCGATTCCTTTAATCTAATTACGTCGTTCAATTGAAGAATAACGAACCAATTTCTATAATGTGACAAAGTCATGCTCAACTATAACCGATTCGAGTAAATATACGACTGGATAACTAAGTGAGCAAATTCAAGACTATGGTGAACAATTACATGAAAAAATCTTACTTTGAATTCAAAGAATCCTCAAAGAGCAACTGGCACATATTTTTAAGTTCAAGATATCATTCCTCACGGGTGTTCAAATCACCTTAAACTTTCTACTTAAACAGATGATTAATCTCAATTTTAACACAGGATCGAGTATTAACAGATTTGGAAATCGCACACCATGAATAGAGAAGATTTAAGCATAGATATAGCAGGAATAATTCAGGTTTCTATACATGTCCAATGACAGTGTGTTTTTGATCTAAATGCATTTTCACAACCCAAACCAGTAAGACAAATTTAATTACATGTACTCTTACAAACATAAGAAACATTGAACAACTACATGTGTTAAACAGATTTAAAAGTGAGCTTCAGGCTTCATTTCCTTTTCGAATCAAGAAGCTACAATGATAGGGATGTATACCTGGAATATGGAAATAGGAAGAAGAGTGAGCAGTGACAACAGTATAGCAATCAGCAGTACAGCAGTAACCAAACAACAACCAAAATGTCCCAGCAAACAGACTCCAAAGAGAGAAATCAATGGCCAAGGGCTCAACTACTTCAAAGAGACCAACAGCAAAGAATTCCAAATCAAACAGACCCCTATACTTCTGAAATGCCCCAGGGGACTTGTGTACCCAACTGATTGAACCACAATTGACTTCAAACAACCATTCCAATACCCAAAAATTTCTGCCTATTATTTAAATCCGAGTATGTAACAAAAAACAGAGAATGCCAACTATCTTTCAGTTTTAGAATTAACTGAAAACTTCAACTCAAGCTAGAGACCCTCCTGTATGTCCTATACTCTACTCTCTGTATTCAGAATGCTCCCCCTTTTAAAATTCCCTGTCTAATGTATGCTGTTTTCCAGAAGATCCCCTTTCTATCACAGGAAATGTTTTCTTTTCTTCTTTACTTCTTCCTTATTTTTCAATGCCAGAATGCTCTTCTTAAAAGAACTCTCCTCTAATGTCTGCTGCCTCAGAAAAAAGTAGTCCCCTCTACTCTGTTTTTTAACCCTATATTTATAGCTGAAAAATGAAACTCCAAAGATACTATAATCAGAAAAACAACCCTGCCCATCCTTTTCTCTGCCCAGCATATTATATTCTCTGTTTAGCCACTAAAACATGTCTGAGTATGGGATTTACCTAATTAAACTATTGCCTGCCACAACCATGCCCTGCTGCAGCAGGTTCCACTAATCCCTTTTATGGGCAGGGCATTTTTGAATCCTAAAATGTGCTAATTCTGATTAATCACTGATGCTAACAGCCACATCAGATTGAGGACTCAATTTAAAGTCACAAACAGTTCAAGCACTTAGCTTGGTAATGATTTCGGATCAAATCAACAGCATTAATCACTATCCAGTGTTTTAATAGGAAAATTCGTATAACTAAGCGACGACATTTACTTAATTGATCCCAACACATACAATCAAGAACAAGCAAACGCCAAACAAGTCAGTGATTCATGGTTTTGGACACAACAGGAGATCAACAAATATGAACTAATTAGCTTGACGACCTTAATCACACTGAGCATACCATTCATTTTTCAATCAAAGAAACAACAAGAATCGACCAAATAAAAGGGTCTTAAAGAGTAGAACAACAAACCTATTAGAAATTAACAACACTGAAAAGTATCACGTAAATGAATACAATCATGAGGCTATTATGAGGCTAGGAGAAAGGGAAGAGGAAAAGATACCTCCTGAAATCAACAGTGGCTCCGGATCGACTTTGGACTTGAACTATGAAGCCAAATGGGCCTTAATCGGGGTGTTCTCAGTTGAGAACACCTGGATTAAGGTCCATTAGACCTCAATATCCTCTCAATTTCAACCCCTTTTAAAATTAGGGTTCATGGAGCTCGGTTTTGGGGCTTTACCGGTTCTGGTCAGCTTTGAGCCGGACTAAGGTTGGTAAGGGTGTGAGGGAGGTCATGGGAGTGTTCGGGGTGAGTTTGGGGTGGTTTGGGATGAACGTTCAAGTTCCGGCGAACTTCGAATTGATATTCGAAACGTTCGAGCAACATTCGAGACTAACCACTGCCAGATCCGTGTAGAGGGGGCTTGGGAGATTCTACGGTGTTAATTTGGGGTGGTTTGGCCTACCGGAACCGCCGTGAGGCGATTTCCGGCAGGCGGAGCACGGTGGTGGACGGCGGAGGCTTAGTTCGTCTCTAAGAGAGACGATGAAGGTGAGGGGGGTCTGGCTTAGGGGAGGCTGGGTAAACCTTTGAGACTATATACTCGCGTGGGAAACGAATCCTGGCCGTTTGATCTGATGCGATCAATGGCCTGGATTATTTCACTTATCCAAACGATGCCGTTTGGGCATCATTGAAGTCGGGTTGGTATGTGGGTGGATTGGGCCGGGCAAACTCGGGTTGTGAGGGTGAAGTGTTGGCCGTTGGATCAACTGAATCAAACGGCCCAGATCGATGCCTCCTGAACGGGTGATAGGGGAGATCATGGCCATCGGATCAATTCGAAATGAACGGCCACGATTGAGGATGAATTGGACTGGACCAGGGATAACTCGATTGGGCCTGGTTTTGGACTAGGTTTTGGCCCAAATCTGATTTCCTTATCTCTTAACTAGACTCTATATTGTATTTTATATATATATATATATATATATATATATATATATATATATATATATATATATATATATATATATATATATATATATATATATATATATATATATATATATATATATATATATATATATATATATATATATATATATATATATATATATATATATATATATATATATATATATATATATATATATACTAACAATTAACATAATTAAATACCAAATCCTACAATTGTACATTAAAATGACAAGAAATGCGAAAAATACCTTTTTATGATTTTTTCATTTTCGTAAAAGTAAACTTAACTATTTCTAAGTACGGAACTAATCCTACAAATATAAATGCAACATATTTGGTATATATTTTTTTTAATTAATTTAAACAAATAGATATGGGCACACAAATGCAAACAATAAGAAAAAGAACATGTAATCCACAAATATTGCAAACAAACGCAAAAACTCTTTTATTTTTGACATTTTGGGAGTAATTCTCGTATAGGGCAAAAATCACGTGCTCACAGCTACCCCTCTTTGCGCGGAAACATGAAGAGTTTTCGTGCAAAGATAAGTGAGCGGATACGAGCGATTTTTTGCCCGTTCAAGCACTCCGTATGAAGCATTTTTTGGAAAAAGTTTGACCGAACCTTGCTTCAAAAGGTCTCCTACATATCCCTGGCTAAAAGGGAATCAGGTCAATGTAGTTCGGGAAGTTTTGGTAGCTGGGACTACCATGACTGCTGTGATCTTGTTGTTACTGCTGCTGCTGCTGTTGCCACTGCTTAACTGATCTCCTTATTACACCGTGCTAAACCAAAAATAAGAAGCTATACTAAGTTACAGTATTGCAGATTCTTATCTATCTTTACAACTTGATCTTGTCGTGTTCCCTGCCATCCTGCTGACTCTAATGTTTCTTCACATGCTTCTTCTCCTCCGATAATTATTATTTCGGCCTATCTTGATTGCCGAACTCCGACCGTTGGTCCCTTCTTTGTGATCTTCGAACTATTCCCCTTCGAAGTCTGAACCCATCTTTCTGGTCCTTGCCGCCTTCCTTTTGATTATGAACTTGGATTCATGTTGGAGATTTCCGTTATACTCTACCGCTTTCCTCAACCAACTTCAAAATAAGTCGCCACTCCATTCTTCAGGCGGGCTCCCAGACTTCAACTACAACTTCAAAATAAATCGCCACTCCATTCTTCGGGCGGGCTCCCCGACTTCGACTACAACTTCAAAATAAATCGCCACTCCGTTCTCCAGGCGGGCTCCCTGGCTTCAAATACAACTTCAAAATAAATCGCCACTCCGTTCTTCGGGCGGGCTCCCGGCTTCAACTACAACTTCAAAATAAATCGCCACTCCATTCTTCGGGCGGGCTCCGACTTAACTACAACTTCAAAATAAATCGCCACTCCATTCTTCGGGCGGGCTCCACTACGACTTCGAAATAATCGCACTCCGTTCGGGCGGGCTCCGCTGACTACAACTAAATAATCGCCACTCCATTCTTCGGGCGGGCTCCCGACCAATACAACTTCAAAATAAATCGCCACTCCGTTCTTCGGGCGGGCTCCCGACTTCAAATACAACTTCAAAATAAATCGCCACTCCGTTCTTCGGGCGGGCTCCCTGACTTCAACTCCAGGCGGGCTCCCCGACTTCAACTACAACTTCAAAATAAATTGCCACTCCATTCTTCGGGCGGGCTCCCTGACTTCAACTACAACTTCAAAATAAATCGCCACTCCATTCTTCGGGCGGGCTCCCTGACTTCAACTACAACTTCAAAATAAATCGCCACTCCATTCTTCAGGCGGGCTCCCCGACTTCAATACAACTTCAAAATAAATCGCCACTCCATTCTTCAAGCGGGCTCCCTGACTTCAAATACAACTTCAAAATAAATCGCCACTCCATTCTTCAGGCGGGCTCCCTGACTTCAACTACAACTTCAAAATAAATCGCCACTCCATTCTTCAGGCGGGCTCCCTGACTTCAACTACAAATTCAAAATAAATCGCCACTCCATTCTACAGGCGGGCTTCCTGACTTCAACTACAACATCAAAATAAATCGCCACTCCATTCTTCAGGCGGGCTCCCTGACTTCAATGACAACTTTAAAATAAATCGCCACTCCATTCTTCAGGCGGGCTCCCTGACTTCAACTATGACTTCAGAACTAGATCACCTTCCTTTGCTTCTTGTACCATTTCATTCTTGTTGCATCGACTCTTGAACTATCATTTCTCCTAAATTACCTTGTTTCGGAACTGCCTCCCTCCTGGGTTGTGTTGCTTTCCCTCCTGACTGCTGGGGATATCTTTAGAATTATTTACTAACTGCTGGGGATAATGCTGCTGAGAAAGTCTCGAAATCAGTGTTTCATTTCTTCGAGAACTGCCGGGAACGATACTAATCTCAAATATCACTTCCTCGTGTTGTCTGGCGCCTTTCAAAACTACTCTGCTCGAGGCTGATATTTTCCTTCTTCCCAAAATCTTGTGTTGCTTTCTATCCTTATCCACTGGGTATTCGCTTTCAAGAAAATTTTCGTAATGGGAGAAAATTTTCTGCCCCAGTTTGGTAACCTTCTATGTGGCATGCTTTCCCTCCGACGAACCCTCTTTTCCTGCTTTAAATCAAAGAAAAATTGTTAGTTTCAAAACGCAGTGAGTGGTCGTGCCACTCTTGCTGGGGCCGTTTTCTTTTCTCTTTTAGCTGCTTTGCCTTCCTCGATCTTTTGGGGACGACGTTGATACTTGCTGGGGATGGTGCTCCTTCCATAGATGATCTCTCATCTCTCCTTTTTATTCCAACTTCAGTGTGGTCCGACCCTTTTAGTCGATGATCTGCTGTGAGAAATTATCTTCCGGGTGGGTAACATGTGTCCATCCTACTCCATAATTCCTGTGAACCTTGCAATCAACTTGTCGTTCCAATCTTAATATCGGAACGACTTTTGCTTTGTTTCCTCGTTCCGCGCCTATTGTACCTCTTTGGGAGACTTGGTAGTGAGCTTCGAAAAGTCAATTTTCGAAAACAAAAGAAGAGAAAAATGATAGATAAAGAATGCTGACCGCGAATGACAAAGAAAGGGAAAGCTTTTCTGAACTCAAAACTGGGAAAAACTTATCTGAATGTATAACTGATTCGATGGTTGTGCCGCGCCTTTGAGATTAATCTACCCAGTCTATTTATGTCAATCACTTTCCGATGGCCGCGTTCTGCTAGAAGCAAACGAATGTCCCAACCTTGACTCATGCAGACACCTTGTAACCATCTCGCCTTGTCACCTCATAGTGCCCTTCACAGGGTTTTCACTAATAAGATTCTCTCATTCTCTCGACCTCCCGTCGCCTTAGGGTGCCTGTAAAGGTTTTCACCGTAAGACTCTCTCATTTTATTTCTCTTAGCTTTCTTCGCCTTAAGGTGCCCGCGGGGGTTTTCACCGTTAAGACTCTCTCATTTTGCTTTCTCTCCAGGCTGGGGTATTATCCACGGAACTCCCTTTGAATGGCTATCCATTTTTAGCCTGCGCATCCTGGACTCAGTCGAGGATCGGAGTGTCCTTCTTGGCTTTCATTTGCGTGACTTGGCATTTCTCAAACACTGATCGAGAGGTCTTTTTGGTCATTAATTCGGTGTCAGTGTACGAGGCTAGAGAAAAGAGGTATAGCCTCATCGGTTAGCTCATTACAACTTTCGTAATTCACATCATCTTTTCAAATAAAACAATGACTTCTGCCCCAGTTTTGTTGCTTGGGGAATCTTTGATTTTTATTTTATTATGACCGAGCCGCGTGGCGTCTACGTATCCTTCTTGAGGAATCAGGTCAAACGTAGTTCACTTTTTCTTGTGTCTTTTCTTTGTTTCTTTTTCTATTTTGTTACACATTTTCCTTGATGATTCCGAAAGAGGGTATATGAAAGAATAATTAAGGCTCAAAGGGGGAAACAAGGGTTAAAGTGTTTGGATAGTAGAAGAATTGCCTCTGTCATTTCATTCTCCGAAAAATGCCAAATACAAACAAACGAAACCAAATGTTGACAAATGCATCGAAGAATTACACATAATATCTCTTGACTGCATCAGAATTGATAGCCATATCGGTGCATCTTCCCTCAACATCAGTTAGACATAGAGCGCCGTTGGATAGTACCCTAGTCACAACAAACGGTCCTTGCCAATTTGGAGCGAAGTTGCCTTTTGCTTCAGCCTGATGTGGTAGAACTCTCTTCAGCACATGCTGTCCCACTTCAAATTTCCTGGGACGTACCTTCTTGTTATATGCTCTTGCCATTCTCTTTTGATACAATTGGCCATGACATACTGCTGTCAATCTCTTTTCATCGATCAAACTCAATTGCTCCAATCGGGTTTTGACCCACTCATCGTCGTCAATCTCAGCTTCAGCGACAATTCGGAGGGATGGGATTTCAACTTCTGCTAGTATTACTGCTTCAGTCCCGTACACCAACAAGTAAGGAGGTTGCACCTACCGAAGTCCGGACGGTAGTGCGGTAACCTAATAGTGCGAATGGTAACTTTTCATGCCATTGCCTAGGCCCTTCTACATCTTCCTCAATATCTTCTTTATATTCTTGTTTGCTGCCTCAACCGCACCATTTGCTTTGGGACGATATGGTGTGGAATTTTGGTGTGTAATCTTGAACTGTTGACATACCTCCTTCATCAATCCGCTGTTAAGATTGGCACCGTTATCCGTGATGATTACCTTTGGGATTCCAAACCTGCAGATGATGTGGGAATGTACGAAGTCCACCACCACCTTCTTGGTCACGGATTTGAAGGTTTTGGCCTCCACCCACTTGGTAAAATAATCGATCGTTACCAGAATGAACCTATGACCATTGGAAGCCGTAGGCTCTATAGGTCCAATAACATCCATACCCCATGCAACAAACGGCCATGGTGCTGACATTGTATGCAATTCGGTTGGTGGAGAATGAATCAAATCTCCGTGTATCTGACACTGATGGCATTTTCGTACGAAACTTATACAATCACGCTCCGTAGTGAGCCAATAATATCCTGCTCGAAGAATCTTCTTCGCCAATACATATCCGCTCATATGTGGCCCACAAACTCAGGCATGTACCTCTGTCATCACTGTTGTGGCTTGACCTGCATCTATACATCTTAGCAATCCCAAATCCGGGGTTCTCTTGTGCAGCACTCCTCCAGTAAGGAAAAATCCGTTTTCCAATCGCCGAATAGCTCTCTTTTGATCTCCAGTTGCTTGCTCTGGGTATATTCCAAACCTGAGGTACTCTTTGACATCATGAAACCAGGGCTCCCCATCCATCTCTTCTTCTATCATATTGCAATACGCATGTTGATTTCGAACCTGAATATGTAACGGATCGACACGAACCTTGTCCGGGTGATGTAACATTGACGCCAAAGTAGCTAGAGCATCGGCAACCTCATTATGCATCCTTGGGATGTGCTTGAATTCTACTGATCGGAAAACGCTTGGTCAGATCATGCAAACATTGACGATACGGGATAAGCTTCAAGTCTCTAGTTTCCCATTCTCCCTGAATCTGATGTACCAGAAGGTCCGAGTCCCCCAAGACCAAGACGTCCTGTACATCCATGTCCACCGCTAATCTCAACCCTAAGATACACGCTTCGTACTCAGCCATATTGTTGGTACAATGAAAACGCAGTTGAGCAGTAACAGGATAATGATGTCCTGTTTCAGAGATAAGCACAGCCCCTACTCCGACTCCTTTTGCGTTCGCCGCTCCGTCGAAGAAAAGCTTCCACCCTGGATCCTCGGTTAATTCTAAGCCATCAATTTGCAATACTTCTTCATCTGGAAAATACGTCCTCAAAGGTTCGTATTCGTCATCGACAGGATTCTCAGCTAAGTGATCGGCTAGGGCTTGAGCTTTCATAGCCGTCCTCGTCACATATATGATGTCGAATTCCGTAAGTAATATTTGCCATTTTGCTAACCTCGCTGTAGGCATAGGCTTCTAGAAAATATACTTCAGTGGGTCCAAACGTGAAATGAGGTAAGTGGTGTAAGAAGACAAGTAATGTTTCAGCTTTTGGGCTACCCAAGTTAAAGCACAACAGGTCTTCTCCAAATGAGTGTATTTAACCTCGTAGACCGTGAATTTCTTACTGAGATAGAAAATGGCCTGTTCCTTTTTGCCAGTAAGATCATGCTGCCCCAGTACGCAGCCGAACGAATTCTTCAAAACCGTTAGATAAAGGATCAGGGGTCTACCAGGTTCCGGCGGAACTAGCACGGGTGGGTTTGACAAATACCCTTTGATTTGGTCAAACGCTTCCTGACATTCTGTCGTCCATTCTATCGCAGCGTCTTTCTTCAACAAACGGAATATGGGTTCACAGGTCGCTGTAAGCTGAACAATAAACCTACTGATGTAATTTAACCTTCCCAACAGACTCATTACCTCCGTTTTATTCTTTGGCGGGGGTAACTCTTGAATGGACTTGATTTTGGATGGGTCCAACTCAATGCCCCGTCGGCTGACGATGAATCCTAGCAACTTTCCTGACGGAACTCCGAATGCGCATTTGGCCGGATTGAGCTTGATGTCATATCTTCGAAGTCTTTGAAAGAACTTCCTGAGGTCGGCAACGTGGTCTTCTCGACGTCTAGATTTTATGATCACATCATCCACGTACACTTCAATTTCCTTGTGTATCATGTCATGGAATACCGTAGTCATCGCCCTCATGTATGTTGCCCCTGCGTTCTTCAAACCGAACGGCATCACCCGGTAGCAATAAGTCCCCCATGGTGTGATAAAAGCCGTCTTTTATGCGTCCTCTTCATCCATCAGGATCTGATGATATCTCGCGTAGCAGTCCACAAAGGATCCGATTTCACGTCCGGCGCAATTGTCAATTAGGATATGGATATTAGGAAGTGGGAAATTATCCTTAGGGCTCGCCTTGTTGAGATTGCGGTAGTCCACGCATACTATGATCTTCCCGTCTTTCCTTGGCACCGGTACTATGTTAGCCAACCATTCAGGGTATCGAGTGACACGAATGACTTTCGCCTGCAACTGCTTGGTTACTTCCTCCTTGATCTTTACACTCATCTCCGTCTTGAATTTCTACAGTTTTTACTTGACGGGAGGACATGCCGGGTCAGTGGGTAATTTGTGAACCACTAGATCAATGCTGAGTCCTGGCATGTCGTCGTATGACCATGCGAAAATGTCTTTAAACTCCACGAGTATTTTGATCAATTCCTCCCTCAAGTTGGGCTCAATATGGACACTTATTCTGGTTTCTTTGATGTCATCTGTGTCCCCCAGATTAACAGCCTCAGTATCATTTAAATTTGGTTTGGGTTTTTCCTCGAAGTGACTTAATTCTTCACCGATTTCTTCTACGGCTTCATCATCGCCGTATTCGGATTCACTCTCGTCACCTCTTATTTCATGCGTTATTATTTCCAAACCCGATTGACTTTCTAGACTAGGTTGATTAATCTTTAAGCACGCCATATCATTAAGATCAGTTGAAAGAAAGCTGCTCAGAAAAGTAAAAAGAAGGAATATAAACAAAATTAGAAACGAAAGGAACAAAATTTCATTAATGGGAACAGTTCAAGGAAAAACAAACTTGCGAACTCAAATCAAAATGAGCTGAAACAAACGGATTTTACTTCGGGGACAATCCCAACACAAAATTTCAAAAGAAAACAATCCAAAACAAACTACCAAGACTCCTTCCGGACAGGGAGAGGAGTAGCCTTCCAATTATTCAACTTTGCTTTCGATCCCACAAACTGTATCTCGGCATGGCTGGATCCTTCGCCATCCTCTAGCATGCATACATCTGCGAATAGGTCCTCGAATTTTCTTAAGAACTCTTCGTCCGGCCTAACCATAGGACTGGGAATCTTTGTCGTCGGATGTCCTCTTACTCCAGACCTGACAAAAGATCGGGAAAGGCACGGAACAGGCTTCGGGAGCACCCATGTCTTCTGCTTATTCCTCTTGGCTCGCTGGATGTCTTCTGATGTTGGCTTGAATCCCAAGCCGAAGGTTCCCACATTTTCGACCACGGATACCGGTTGTATGATTCCTTGCAGAGATGCACCTAAACCTTTGCCGGGTATGAAACCGTTTCTCAACATTTCATGAGCCACCATGACGTCTGCAGTAATTATTCTGTCATTGGGAATGCATTCCCCTTTTGGAACTCGGTTGGCGAATACCACATCGCAGATCTGGTATACCCATGGCCCAACATCCTCTTCTGTCTCAACAAAGGGGACGATGGTGCCTGGTTGTAGATCATTCTCTCCATGGACTACGATCTCCTGTTGGTCCCACTCAAACTTGACTAGTTGGTGTAGGTTGGATGGAACTGCTTTTGCGGCATGGATCCACGGTCGCCCTATCAGAAGGTTATATGACACTACCATGTCCAGCACCTGGAATTCCATGGTGAACTCCACTGGTCCGATTGTCAAGATTAACACTATGTCCCCGACCGACGCCTTGCCTCCCCCATCAAATCCTCGAACACATATACTGTTCTTGCTTATCCTGCCGATGTCCACTTTCAACTTGTTCAGTGTAGAGAGAGGACAGATGTTAGCACTGGACCCATTATCGACAAGGACTTTGGTAACCACCGACTCCTCACATTTTACCGTAAGATATAAAGCCTTGTTGTGCTCGGTGCCTTCCTCAGGCAACTCGTCATCGGTGAAGGTGATTCGATTTGCTTCGAAGATCCTATTGGTGATCTTCTCCAAATGACTCACAGAGATTTTATCAGGTACATGGGCCTCATTTAAAACTTTCATCAAAGCTTGCCGATGTTCTTCGGAATGTATCAGCAAGGATAGCAATGAGATTTGCGCAGGGGTTTTCTTCAGCTGTTCTAAGACAGAATAATCATGCAGCTTCATCTTTTTCAGGAATTCTTCTGCCTCTTCGTCAGTTACCGGCTTTTTCAGTGTTGCCGGAGTAGTCTTTCTCAATTCCGCCGGGGCAAAACACCTCCCTGAGCGGGTCAAACCTTGCGCTTCGCAAACTTCCTCTTTAACTTCTTTTCCTTTGTAGGTTGTCATGACCCGATCATAATTCCATGAAATAGCTTTGCTATCAGCTATTGGCAACTGCATTGCTGGCTTGATGATGAAAGGATCCACTCGAACAACTGCTACCGTCAAGACGAGTTTGGTTGCTCCCCTGGTACAACTATTCTTGCTCCCCCCGGCCTCACCGGTACTTCGCTTGCATTTCCCTTTCTGCTTCCAACCCCTCTTGTACGTCCTTCTTGCAAATGAGTGACCCATCAAGGCTTGGCCCCTTTTTCATTCCTACCCCACTAGACTTGATCATCATTATAGTTTGAGAGGTTTTCTCCTTTCCCTCTTCTACCCGTACCAGCTCGATCATGTTGGTCTCATGATGAGTTGGGAGTGGATTTCGGTTGATGTCGGGTTCTGCTGGAGTCTAGACCTCAATCATGCGAGTGTCGATGAGTTCCTGGATAGCTGTTTTCAACCTCCAATACTTTTCTATGTCATGCCCCGGACATCCCGAACAATATGCACAATTTATTGAATGATCCAAATTCTTTGGAAGAGGGTTTGGCAGCTTAGCCTCGACCGGATTTAGCAACCCAACTTGCTTCAATCGGTGGAACAGACTGGTGTAAGACTCTCCCAAGGGAGTGAAAGTCTTTGGCCTTGGCGCCCTATCGCTCTTGAATGCTTGGTTCGGACGAAAACTCGCGCCGTTGGGGTTTCTGTAGGCTCTTGGGGGTGGATAACTGTTTTGCGGGTTTGGTGCACGCCATGGTGCATGGACGGGAGGTGCGGCATATGACTGAGCGTGATGGACAGTAAAATGGGGATCAGGTGCTGGATAGTAGTGTTGCGGGTGGTTATATGGATTGTGGAGGTAATTTTAGTGGTGAGGCTGTGGCGGGTTATACTGGGGTGCGGGGCCTCTGTTTCTGAACCATGTTCCGGACTCGGCTGCCGTGACTTCTTCTTTCCTCTTTTTCCCAAGCACTCCTCCGGTACCACTTTGAATAGCTTGGGTGGTGACTTTCAACGCTGAATAGCTCATAATCTTGTTGGCTTTCAAGCCTTCCTCGATCATAGCCCCATCTTTATCACCTCAGTGAATGACTTACCCACGGACGTCACCAGATGTCCGAAATAGGTTGGCTCCAGTGTCTGCAAGAAGTAATCCACCATCTCGTTCTCTCTCATAGGCGGATCTACCCTTGCTGCCTGTTCCCTCCAGCGAAAACCAAATTCTCTGAAACTTTCGGCGGGTTTCTTCTCTAACTTTCGCAATGATAAGCGGTCTGGGACTATTTCAAGATTGTACTGGAACTGGCCAATGAATGCTTGAGCCAAATCATCCCATGTAAACCATCTGCTGGGATCCTGCCTAGTGTACCACTCTAGTGCAGATCCCCCCAAACTCCGACCGAAGTAAGCTATCAGAATCTCGTCTCGTCCTCCGGCTCCTCGCATTTTACTGCAAAACCCTCGAAGATGGGCTATTGGATCACCGTGCCCCTCGTATAGGTCAAACTTGGGCATTTTGAACCCGGCCGGCAACTGGACATCTGGGAATGGACACAAATCCTTGTAAGCGACACTGACCTGGTTGCCCAAACCGTGCATATTCCTGAAGGACTGCTCCAGGCTTTTAACTTTTCTAATAACTTCCTCATGTTCCGAACTTTGGAAGTGCTTTTCGGGTTCTGCCGGGTTATCCCAGTGAGGGGTGTGTGGATACGGTTCAGGAGCCCTAAAGGAAGGCTCGGGAGGATAGTAAGAATTGTCATGGATTTGAACATGCGGCTCACCGGACGACTTTTGTAGAGTAGCATGTGTGGGTGCCACAAAAATAGGGGTGACCGGAGGAGAATTTTGTTTGGTTGGTGGAACTTGGGTGGCATAAGGGTTTTCCCCTTGATAGTATGGATAGAGTGGGGTGCTTGTCGAAGGATCAAGGGGTGGATGTTCTGGAGCTGATGCGAGAGTAGGGAGGTTTGGTGAAGACTGTCCCCTAGCCCAGGCTAGGTGCATCTCTGTTATCTGCTGTTTCAACCGATCTACCTCTTCTTTCATGATCTGTATCTCTGATTTCTCTTCCTCGAGGCTTTTACCGGAACTAGACATGCTTGTTGGAATTGGCCCTTTAGATCTAGTACGGTAATGGTGGCTGGCCAGGATATTATGTCAAACCAACTGCTAAGCTTTTCTGGAATGCAACAAACTTGTTAGCTTACCGAGTTTAACAGATATGTTATAGCACGTTGGATGCAATGCACCTAACCAAATAACCCTTTCTATATGTACTCATCACATGCGTCATTCCAGCCTCTTTTCTTCTTTTTTTTTTCTTTCTTTTTTTTTCTTTTTCCCTTTTTCAATTATCCTTGAAAACCTTATTGTTATTAACCTTCATGTTCTTTTCCTTTCTTTTTAGTGGTGGTCGAATCTTATGTGGATTGCCTACGTATCACGTCCCCGCGTGAATCAGACCGAGCGTAGTTCTAGTAACAAGATTGTGGCGAAATTCTGGAATCCTCATAATGAAAAAAAAACCTTTACGGTCACAAAACATATCTTACAATAATCAACAACAAAAGAGAAATGCTTGACTCAACAAAACCTAAAATACTAAAAATGTCAACAAAAGTAAAAAAATACATCTTTTAATCAATAGCCCAATGCTCTTAAACTCCTGGGGGCCCGCGAGGCATCGTCCGGCCTTGCCGCGGGCCTTGGTGTGAGGTCCTGTGCAGTCTCCTTAACTCTCTCATGATCTGATGAACATAGTCCATAATCGAAGCAAAAAGGGCGGCGCGAGGCATTTGTTCACAAGCTAAACACTTCATGGTGACATAATGCCCGATCTCTCCAATTCTGTCTTTGATCATGTCCCTTTCTCTGAGTAGTTGTTCTATCCGCTGGTTCTTCGCCCCCAATCTTCGAGCGTTGTAGGTGACCTGATCTAAGAGCCTATCCACTTGTTCTTGCAGTCGCGCCATCAAATTGTGGCAACGGTCGAGGTCTGCCCTGGCATCCCGGGCTTGTTTGAAGACCCGTTCCCTGAGGATAACATTTGCTTCTCTTAGATTGGTGATGACCTCAGTATAATCTTTTTCCACTTGCTGTAGATGAAGTGCCTGTTGATGTGCCTCCCTTCTCCAGCTAGTACGGATCCTCATCGTTTGGGCCTTTGACTCTTCTAATTCTTTTTGGACATCGGCAACTTGGTTTTTCAAACCCTTTATCAATTTTTTGTCTGCTCGACTCCTCAACTGTCTGTCAGCATCCCTTTTCATTTGCTGGATTTGAGCTCTCAAAAAGTCGTTTTCTTGCGCCAACTTCTTTTTATCTCCTTCGTCGGCGGCAGCTTGCATATTCTTCTCGAATTGAAGGTCCCGGACCTGTTGTTCTATCCTACCAATCTTCGTCCTGTACCCTTCCTCCTTTGCTAGCCAATTCCATTGCTCCTGTGAATCTTCCGTGAACTGTTGGACATGGGCTCTTTTAGAACATTTCCGACGAATCTGAAACCTTTTCCCGAACCACACATTGTACTTTGGATCCACCTCACCCTTATCTAGTTCCCGAACCATAGTTTTAGGCTCAAGGAATCTACATTCATGCCACGGCTTTCTAATCTTTTCTTCGGGGAATACGACTCCTGGGCTCAACTCAATGGCGTGCTTTCTCAGATCTTGATCAGTAGGAATAACCTGAAACCTTCCGAGTTGACGCAATACCCGATGAGGAACATATGGTTGGACACTGCGGATCCCCATCAGAAGAATATAACACTCCTCGGCTGCCATATATATTACTTCAGTATCGGGTAACCACCCGAACGCCCATTCAACCTGATCGGCTTCTATTGAGCTTAGTCGTGCAAGCCATGCTTCGACGCCTTCAGGGAATACAGCGCCTATCATCCGTTCTTCAAAACCCCTGATACAGTTTTTCCCAATCAACCCATGGTTCATGTATTGTGTCCGGTGATGGAGGTGTTCTTGCATCTATAATTGGAGTAATAGATTGCATCCTTGAAAGAAATTGCCCCCTTCTCGGCATACAGTCAAGGCTCGATAGATTTCGGACAAAACCAAAGGGACTACCGTGCTGGTAGCCTTTTTGATTGTAACATCGGCTATTCCTACAAGACTTATCTCTATTTTCTTATCTTCGCGTGGACAAATCACAATCCTCAAGAATGTCGTTATGAATGCTAGAATCCGTTTGGCCTCCCACTTGGTTCTATTCCCTGCGTGAGTTAGTCCAAGGTTTGACTCTTCAAAACCCCGAGGAGTGTCGTACCGTTGGTATAAGAATTGGAGATCGCAACATCCTCCTAATAAATCATCATTTTTCACCTTCCCACTAATGCTTAGCAAATCCAGAAACCCATGCGGAGATACCGGTCTTGGTGAAAGCAGGTATTGCCCTCTTAATTTCCCATTTAATCCTACATAGCCTGCAATCTCCTCTAGCGTAGGTGTCAATTCAAAGTCGACAAAGCGGAACACATTGCGGGTCGGATCCCAGAATGATAGCAGTGCCTCGATGATGTCTTTCCTTGGCTTGATGTTTAGCAGATTAACAAAGCCTCCCAAAATTCTCTCCACTATCTTTTTGCTACCGTCTTCCAAATCATTCCACCATATGTGGAGCTGCTGAGGGACCTCGCTAAAGACTGAAAATGATTTATTCTGATTCGTGCTCATCCTGCACATTTATTAAGGTGATTTAAGTAAAGAAAAACAACTTTGTTTTGCTAAAAAAAACTCAGTTTTCAATCACGGCCTTTCAACGTCTCGGGGATGAAGATTTTAAGGCTGAATTGATCGAAATCAAAAATTGACCCCAAAGGTGGCCGTTTATATGAAATCAGCCTTCCGGCGTCCCTTTCGGGAACAATCGGCTTCTCTTTGAAAACAGCATCACCGACTTATTTAGTATGAAAAGATAGTTTTGATATTTTGGCTATTTTTGCAAAAGGTGAAGTTGGACCTCGATAAAGGTTGCCTACGTATCTCACATCCAATGAGAATCAAACCCACGTAGTTCGGTTTTGATAAAACAAACTACATTATTTATTTATCCATTTTAAAAAAACAAATAAACTATTTTTTTTAATCTATTTCAAGAATAAAACACACTATATTTTTTTTTCTTTATTTTTTATCTAAAGTCGGTCAGCATGCAAGTCGTAAGACAAACAGGATGCAACAGGATGGTCTTTTTTATTTCAGGTTGACTGTCCTAGACGGACCCAACCCTTGTGTTGAGTCCCCTAAGTCGAATGCAACATGATGCAAATAAACGTTCCTACTAGGGATCCGGCATGAAGCTTTGTTATTCTAGGTTTAAAACCTGGGTTTATTGTTCTAGACATGGCTTACCCGAGTGGACAGCTCGAGCCGAGGGGGAGGCAGCAACCCGGGAATACAGAAGCTTCACCGGTTTTGCAACTTATCCAAACCTCGTTCTAAAATGGGAACTAGACACTATACAGAAAAGAAGTCACACAAAGTGCACCCTTCTTCATGATTTAGAAGACTCAGAGAGGAGATTGGTTTCTGCACAGTTTATATGTACAATTCACAAAAATATCAAAGCGGTAAAACAATACTTAGCACATTAAATACAAACATATAATAAAATCAGATGATAATTAGCCAAATATAACAATTATTCAAAGCTCGAATTCTTAAACCCTGAACCAGTGGTTCTGGGTTTTTTGTCCCCAGTGGAGTCGCCAGAGCTGTCACACCTCTTTTTTACGCATGCCCGCGTGGACGCAAGATATAAAAGAGAGTTTTTCCAATTAAAGGACAACCAAAACGGGGTTCATTTATTGAGAGATTCGGAGTCGCCACTTGGAAGATTTATGGTGTCCCAAGTCACCGGTTTGAAACCCGAATTGAGGAAAGGTTTGACTCTATTTAATGGTCCGCGAACCAGAAATCCGGATAAGGAATTCTGTTAACCCGGGAGAAGGTGTTAGGCATTCCCGAATTCCGTGGTTCTAGCACGGTCGCTTAACTGTCATATTCGGCTTATTTATCTGATTTTTACAGTTATGTACTTAATGCAAATTAATATCCCTTTACCGCTTTTATTACTATTATTATTTACGAAAGAGAATGTTGCCTAAAAATATGTTTCGAATCACGTCACATGAAATGCACCCGGATCTTCGACACATTCTTATTCAACATTTTGGGATTTGGATCCGGGCCGCATGAAATGCACACCCGTATTTAAGAAGGTGAAATTATTAAAATACGCGCCTAGAGCGATTACTTATTTACACTTTTGAGAAGGCCATGAAATTTGCTAAGAAACGGCACATCTCGAAATCTAAATATTTTTACATATACATTTATGAGGGCCTCGCGATTTGTATAATTTGTTAGGCGAGGCACACCTCTAATTCTAATTTAAAGCGAACTACATCCCGCTATATTTATTTAAGAGTTGATTCAAAATTATTTAAAACATGTTGTGAGCCACATTACATGAAATGCGCCTGTGGTTCCTGACACGCTTTATTTAACCTTGTTCAAAATTGGAGTCGGGTCACATGAAATGCACCCCCGATTCCTTTAATCTAATTACGTCGTTCAATTGAAGAATAACGAACCAATTTCTATAATGTGACAAAGTCATGCTCAACTATAACCGATTCGAGTAAACATACGACTGGATAACTAAGTGAGCAAATTCAAGACTATGGTGAACAATTACATGAAAAAATCTTACTTTGAATTCAAAGAATCCTCAAAGAGCAATTGGCACATATTTTTGCAAATTCAAGATATCATTCCTCACGGGTATTCAAATCACCTTAAACTTTCTACTTAAACAGATGATTAATCTCAGTTTTAACACAGGATCGAGTATTAACATATTTGGAAATCGCACACCATGAATAGAGAAGATTTAAGCATAGATATAGCAGGAATAATTCAGGTTTCTATACATGTCCAATGACAGTGTGTTTTTGATCTAAATGCATTTTCACAACCCAAACCAGTAAGACAAATTTAATTACATGTACTCTTACAAACATAAGAAACATTGGACAACTACATGTGTTAAACAGATTTAAAAGTGAGCTTCAAGCTTCATTTCCTTTTCGAATCAAGAAGCTACAATGATAGGGATGTGTACCTGGAATATGGAAATAGGAAGAAGAGTGAGCAGTGACAATAGGATAGCAATCAGCAGTACAACAGTAACCAAACGGCAACCAAAATGTCCCAGCAAACAGACTCCAAAGAGAGAAATCAATGGCCAAAGGCTCAACTACTTCAAAGAGACCAACAACAAAGAATTCCAAATCAAACAGACCCCTATACTTCTGAAATGCCCCAGGGGACTTGTGTACCCAACTGATTGAACCACAATTGACTTCAAACAACCATTCCAATACCCAAAAATTTTTGCCTATTATTTAAATCCGAGTATGTAACAGAAAACAGAGAATGCCAACTATCTTTCAGTTTTAGAATTAACTGAAAACTTCAACTCAAGCTAGAGACCCTCCTGTATGTCCTATACTCTACTCTCTGTATTTCAGAATGCTCCCCTTTTTAAAATTCCCTCTCTAATGTATGCTGTTTTCCAGAAGATTCCCTTTCTATCACAGGAAATGTTTTCTTTTCTTCTTTACTTCTTCCTTATTTTTCAATGCCAGAATGCTCTTCTTAAAAGAACTCTCCTCTAATGTCTGCTGCCTCAGAAAAAAGTAGTCCCCTCTACTCTGTTTTTTAACCCTATATTTATAGCTGAAAAATGAAACTCTAAAGATACTATAATCAGAAAAACAACCCTGCCCAGCATATTATATTCTCTGTTTAGCCACTAAAACATGTCTGAGTATGGGATTTACCTAATTAAACTATTGCCTGCCACAACCATGCCCTGCTGCAGCAGGTTCCACTAATCCCTTTTATGGGCAGGGCATTTTTGAATCCTAAAATGTGCTAATTCTGATTAATCACTGATGCTAACAGCCACATCAGATTCAGGACTCAATTTAAAGTCACAAACAGTTCAAGCACTTAGCTTGGTAATGATTTCGGATCAAATCAACAGCATTAATCACTATCCAGTGTTTTAACAGGAAAATTCGTATAACTAAGCGACGACATTTACTTAATTGATCCCAACACATACAATCAAGAACAAGCAAACGCCAAACAAGTCAGTGATTCATGGTTTTGGACACAACAGGAGATCAACAAATATGAACTAATTAGCTTGACGACCTTAATCACACTGAGCATACCATTCATTTTTCAATCAAAGAAACAACAAGAATCGACCAAATAAAAGGGTCTTAAAGAGTAGAACAGCAAACCTATTAGAAATTAACAACACTGAAAAGTATCACGTAAATGAATACAATCATGAGGCTATTATGAGGCTAGGAGAAAGGGAAGAGGAAAAGATACCTCCTGAAATCAACAGTGGCTCCGGATCGACTTTGGACTTGAACTATGAAGCCAAATGGGCCTTAATCGGGGTGTTCTCGGTTGAGAACACCTAGATTAAGGTCCATTAGACCTCAATATCCTCTCAATTTCAACCCCTTTTAAAATTAGGGTTCATGGAGCTCGGTTTTGGGGCTTTACCGGTTCTGGTCAGCTTTGAGCCGGACTAAGGTTGGTAAGGGTGTGAGGGAGGTCATGGGAGTGTTCGGGGTGAGTTTGGGGTGGTTTGGGATGAACGTTCAAGTTCCGGCGAACTTCAAATTGATATTCGAAACGTTCGAGCAACATTCGAGACTAACCACTGCCAGGTCCGTGTAGAGGGGGCTTGGGAGATTCTACGGTGTTAATTTGGGGTGGTTTGGCCTACCGGAACCGCCGTGAGGTGATTTCCGGCAGGCGGAGCACGGTGGTGGACGGCGGAGGCTTAGTTCGTCTCTAAGAGAGACGATGAAGGTGAGGGGGGTCTGGCTTAGGGGGGCTGGGTAAACCTTTGAGACTATATACTCGCGTGGGAAACGAATCCTGGCCGTTTGATCTGATGCGATCAACGGCCTGGATTATTTCACTTATCCAAACGATGCCGTTTGGGCATCATTGAAGTCGGGTTGGTCTGTGGGTGGATTGGGCCGGGCGAACTCGGGTTGTGAGGGTGAAGTGTTGGCCGTTGGATCAACCGAATCAAACGGTCCAGATCAATGCCTCATGAACTGGTGGTAGGGGAGATCATGGCCATCGGATCAATTCGAAATGAACGGCCAACGATTGAGGATGAATTGGACTGGACCAGGGATAACTCGATTGGGCCTGGTTTTGGACTAGGTTTTGGCCCAAATCTGATTTCCTTATCTCTTAACTAGACTCTATATTGTATTTTATATATATATATATATATATAATCAGCTTAACTTGTAACACATATAATTATATATATATATATATATAACTTAACTTGTAACACATATAATTAATTTTTTACTAACAATTAACATAATTAAATACCAAATCCTACAATTGTACATTAAAATGACAAGAAATGCGAAAAATACCTTTTTATGATTTTTTCATTTTCGTAAAAGTAAACTTAACTATTTCTAAGTACGGAACTAATCCTACAAATATAAATGCAACATATTTGGTATATATTTTTTTTTATTAATTTAAACAAATAGATATGGGCACACAAATGCAAACAATAAGAAAAAGAACATGTAATCCACAAATATTGCAAACAAACGCAAAAACTCTTTTATTTTTGACATTTTGGGAGTAATTCTCGTATAAGGCAAAAATCACGTGCTCACAGTCACTTGTTTCCTTCTTGAGCCGAGGGTCTCCTGGAAACATCCTCTTTGCCCCTCGGGGTAAGGAGGTTTGCATATTACCCTCACTAGACCTCACTTGTAGGAATATACTGGGTTGTTGCTATTCTTGTTGATTAGGAAGTTATAAACATGCATATCAAGGGAGAAATATCAACAACAATTTGGAAGCACTATCAACTATGTAACTAAGCAATTACCACACGTTCTAACAATCTCAACGTAAAGATAACAATTCTCCAGGTGTGAGAGTATTGAGTGTTACAAAGAGTTATTTCATCATTCTCGGCAATTCCATCCGTCCACATATTAATTGAGATCAATTCGTTTATTTATTTTAAACAGAGAAAAGAAAAATCACTTTCCTTTGATTCTGAAAAACACTTCATGGCCATACACTCCATTTTCAAATCACCTATCAGGTGAAAATTCTGACTAATGGTAGATGCTTCTAGTACCATTCCATGCATCACCATCATCATCGCTATTATTTTTGGAGGAATATATTGACAACCTCTTAAATTTATCAATACGTTTTATTTAGATACTCGAAATATTAAAGGTTATTTCATCCAACTTTTGAATACATGATAGAGTGTTTATATTAGACACTTTCAGCTGAAGCTTTGGAAAACCTTATGTGCATTTTACGTGGATATGTTAATCAATTGAAATATGCCACTTTTTTTAATTATACACTTCGGATATAAGCCTTTGTTATAACAAACAAAAACAAAATAACTCAATTAACTAAAAACAAACTCTCCCTCCGTTAAACAAAAGACTCGCTTTGTTAAAAAAAACACAAGAGCCATTATTTACTCAAAATCTCCCCAATAAAGTATCTAATAATAATATTTTATTATGTGTTCATGTGCTTAAATATAATTGACGAAAGTCGTGAAAACAACAACTAATACTTGCATTAGGATATGCTTTTGGCATCACATGAACTCATGGGTTGTTGTCCTTCTTCTATCGCTGTTTGGAATGCCTTATATATCGGACTGCATTCAAAATCAAATTTATGGAGCGGTATTTTGCCAATATTTTTCCTTTCATCGAGCTACAAACAGAGAAGTGGCTGTTTTTCACTCCATGATCAAAGTGGCTAAAGTTTTGTCTGATTTTTAGATATCTATGAATGCGTACGTGAATTTTCTTCTAATTTTTAAGAGGAAAGACAAGAGATAATCTACCATAGAAAAATGGCATCGAACTATCTAGAAGTGAAAAATATTCGATTTAATTTGGGTTTCATAATTTGACAGGGACAACAAACATTGGCATCTAGTTATTAACATATGCAACGAACTCAATCAATAGTGTTGGAGACATCAGATGAAAAAGAAATGCGTGGCTTCGGTTATCTTTGCTCTTATTTTGTCTGTACTACAGATATCAATTGTTGTCTATAACGAGAGACAATAGGATAACAGCTTAATATAATTAGCTTTTGTTTTTTAAGACAAGAATATTGTTGAGGTTTAAGAACGCTAAGGAAGAAAACATAACTAAAAACACCCTATATATGATCTATTTATCAAATGAATTTGAAAGCACAATTGCATGCGCGTTTGACATTTTAGTTCCTCTCTCCCTCACTAATGAAACTCAATTTAAATGAAAATCTTTAAATATCATGCACAAAATATTTGGCAGTGTTCTATTTATTATATTCCATATATTTGACTCTTACAACACTAGTACTGATACTATTTAAGGATCCAATCAAGTTTTTCTTTGATTATGATTGATTAATTTTTCAAACATATTCTGATTTTTCTTAAAGAATTGCATCTTATAATTCTTCTTATATATAGCTTCTAAGTATGTACTAAAAATTAAATAATCAATACTCAAATTAAGATAAAAATAAGTAAAGTAATTTAACACTAGTACGTACTTGTTTACCTCGAAATATACGAGTAACAATTAAATTTGATTTGTAGTTTTAAAGATATGTGATTTATTTAATACCAATCATTAAGCAAGAAATATGAGGTAGAGATGAAAGATAGAAATGAATCAAACCAATGTTACTCAGCAGTAGTGACCTCGAGCTTAGTGACCTTGAGGTGGGCTTAGAACAATAAGAACAATTAAGCAAGAAAAGCAAAGTAAGAACAGTTGAGCTAAAGGACGATGCTGATGAACAGTAGGCGAAAAGGTAGAGAGTATATTCTTTTCTTAATGATTAGATGATGTTACAAATGATTGCGGTCCTCTTTATATAATAGGGGAATCCTAAATATGGAATATTTCTATTTGCAGTAGGGAATATTTTTGATACAGTTGTCTAGGCACCTAGTACGGAATCATACAATTATATTCCAGAATTTGAGCCATGATCTTGGGGACGTGGCAGGAATCTAGCCCATTCTATTACAAGTCTATAATAGTACTATTCTGGGGTCGAGCATACTCAACCCCGACAGATGTTGTGCTCTATCTCCGAACTCGAATCTAGTTCACCGGGTTTGAACTCGACCTTGCACGGACTTGGGTCCAGGATGGACCTTCGAGCCTATAAATTGTAGGTCTATGATTTTGACCGTATACAGATAGTCCCTGCATTTCTTAGAGTAGGTCGATAAGAAATGAATTGATCTTTAACGCCTTGAACCTAATACCAATCTCGTGATGTTAGTGGATAAAGTGATTGAAAGGTTGCTTTTCGTGCAGTTTCCAAAGTCAATAATTAGAGGCAACTGACAGTCGGCTTTTTGGCTTCCTAAGTACGCTTAAATGACCTTTATAAATAGATCAATTTCACAATCTTACAAACTTTATTCTCATATTGTTTTCAAAGTCTCATTAGCTCTTTCAACTTCCCTGAATTCTCCCTTCTCTTTTATTTGCTCTTACTTCATCATCAACCTTCTCAACTTTCCTGATTCTTTGCATTACAGTGGCAAAGACAACTAAACCAGTTCCCCAAAAAGAAAAATCTTCTTCATCTTCTCGACCGGCCAAGAGTAAAGTGGTAGTGCCTTCTTGTATTAAGGAGTGTATTCCTCCACCATGTGAAATAACATTTGACTTCAAGATCATGAAACCTGTATCAACACCAGGCCGATGACCTGATACGTATGATTGATAACTGAGGACGAGCTCGAACAAGCAAAGATGAGATGCAAGTCGGAGAGCAAAAACACAGTGATCTCTTCCGGTGGAAGATATCACTGCATATAAAGCAGTGTACTTAAGCATGTATACCTACCCTTTTATGCTGCGCACTGCAATTCCAGCTCAGGGTCCCGTAGATCCGGTTATTTTTAACTTTTGCCGACGATACCAAGTGACACTTAGCTAGATCTGCCATTTATTCTGGCGAATCGTTCATTTGATCAGATTCTTTTCGATTTAGGTCGAGGGGATGCCTTTCACCCCCGATCATCTAATCAGAGTGTACATTCCTCGACTTTATCGAAGTGGCTTGATAAAACTACAGTGCCACTCCTTGAAATCTCTCTTCTCTAGTATCGATGAGGACAAGATCAAGGGTGGATGAGCCGGTTTGTCCAAGTCAAGACCTCCCACCTAATTCCTACTGATTGTATGTCATTTCCCTAGAAATGGAACATGAAATGTAAGTACATATTTGTCGATGATTATTTTATACCATACTTTCTCTTCTTTTTCCCAACTTTATCTTTTCCTTGGTCTAACCCCTTTCGAATGGCGTAACTACCACTTGGTTTCCTGGTACAGTCCCAGACCTTGAAGGCTGGGTCCAAAAACTGGCTTCCACTTCCTTGTATTCATATCATTGCTGGTGAGATTTGGCCAAGCACCAATGGGAGGCTAAAAATTGTGGTGAGTTTTCTTGTTTGTTCAGTTGTACTTCTTTAGTGGAATACTTATTTCATTTTTATGTAGGTCTCAGAGGTGTCGTTGCTATGCGATCGACCCCGACTGGTGAATAAAAGATCTTGATGCATTATAAAGAAAAGAAAAGAAAAATAGAATCGCATGCATATCCCTCAAAGCCTAAGAAAAGTGTGGCTCAAAAGCCCAAGCTCGATGCATTAGCCTTATCTCTGAAAAGTGGACCAATGCCTTCGGGATTAGGAGGAAAAAGAGGATGATGACTGCCTGTTAGCAGCTCGAAAAAGAGGAAACTCCGGTGCTTTGAAGTCTGTCGAACCAGTGATGGTTGATGTGGTTCGTTCTAGAGCTGAAGAGATATCCAATAGGAATTCAAGAAAAGTCCCCGAGCCATCGGATGGCAAAAAGGTATCTCATGTAAGATTCCTTTTGGAGAGCGAGATCAAGGGGCCCGATCCCGAGCCCCTTCAACTAGAATAGAACGCCCCAAGTGGATCACTTGGGGTAATCAATATAGATGACTCACCAGCTAGTCGCGAGTTTTCTGAGGGGCAAATCTGAGATGCTCAGAACATGAGATCTTCTGAAGTGGGGGCGAGCCACAAAGGGCATGCCATCCTTCGAGAATGCCTCGCAGGGATTGAATACGGCCCCGACCCAGATGCTTCTTTCATCTTCGATGAGGCTTGTAAGCTCTTCAAACAAGTGAGTTTTCTGTCCTTTAGAATTACGCTTGCACTTTGTCCTTGTTGTTATGAATGTAACTTTTCCCCTTTGTGAAGTTTTTGGTGTTCCATAAAAGGGAATTTTACAAATCTTGAGCTGATCTTTCTCGATATGAGGCCGAGCTAAGAAGATCTTGGAAGAGATGGACAGTCTTAAAACCCTCAGTGTCAAGAACGAGGAGGAGATCAACAATCTTCAGGCTGAACTGACATAGGCTTGCCAAGAACGAAACGAGCTTACCGAAATGGTAATATTCCCTCTGAAGTTTTATTATGGATTTGCCCGCTCGGTCCTCTAACATTTTTATTTTGCAGTTTCAACAAATGGGGGGCTGGTGAAGCAGATTCGAGAGGAGCTTAAGCTCTAGAAGGCCAAGACCCTGGGATGGAGGTGAGGTATGGACAGTCTTGCCTACGAGAAAGAAACTCTTCGGAAGAAGCTGGGTTTACTTGATTGTTAGCTTAAAATGTAAAGGAGGAGGGTCTAGCTCGAGGCCGCGAACTTGGGGAGCTTAAGTCTAATTTTGCGGCTAAATTGGTGAAGGCCAAATCCAACGCTAAGGCTATTATATCTTTGTATCGAGTTAATGTTGAAGCGACCAATACCTGGGTAAAAGAGATCTCTTATATGGCTAAAGTTAAGTTATCAAATTCACTTGACCACGCTAGGCGACAGTCCCAGAGGAAAATGATTGCAGCAAACTCAACCTTACATAACGGTAGGAAAAGCGGACGCTAAAACTTTTACCCGAATAGTGGTATCGATGTCGATTTTCCACAGGGAGCTTGGAATGGAGTTGCATATTTGTATAGACTAAGAATGTGTTTGTGCTTCTAATTGCACTTCTAACATTTTTGGATATTCTATTATCAACTACTATTATCAACTAAGGGTAGGACTATATTATGCTAAAAAGATATTTTATATGTTGCAATTAAGATAGAGAAAGGCACTAGGGTCATGGTATCACCTAGGTGGTTAACTAATGGGTAAAAAATACTAATAATATATTGACATACGTGGGATCAATGTTATAACCATTGCATAATTGTACCCACTCTCACACCTCTCGGTAGAGAGAGCGATTTTGCTCAATTGACTCTTTCAAGACCAATTGAGTAAGCCAATCAGACCAAGCAACTAGGGTTCAAGTAGGGTGATTACTCTCTCGAGGTTTAACCCGTTAATTGGGACTATCATTTCTCATGGGTCCATGCCAATTCTTTTTTGGGTTAATTTTGGGGTCATAGACTCTCTCTTTTTTCAAGAAGAGTCACAACCCATTAAGTTAGAATCAATGTTTGCATCCACCGATCCTTAATTAAAGCATAAAATTAACCGAAATAACAAACACTCAATATCAATTTATCATTAAGAAGCAACACCCATTAGTTACCCACACTAGGGTTGAGCCACAACCCTAGCTAATGGGTTTAGCTAGACATATTAAAGAAGAACTGAAGAAACAAACGAAGAAACAACTATATTAATTAATTGCTAATGTTAAACTACAATAATCTATAATAAAATGAAGCTAAAATAGGCTAAAACATATGTCTCACGAGCGCAGCAGCTATCTAATATACAAAATTTAACCTAAAAATGGTAAAATGCCCTATTTAAACCGAGCTGGAAAAATTTGACAAAAATACCCATGCGGGGTCAGAGTGGACCACACAAAAATGTAGCGCAGCCACGTACGCTCTTGGACTTGTAACTATCTCTTCTTTAAAGCTGGGAGCACAGATCGCGCAAGAAGGTAGCGCGGCCAAGCTAGATGACGGGCGTGGACCACGTATAAATGGAGCGGGGTCACGTGGTAGTACTTGGGAAAAATATCATCTCTCTGAATCTCATCCACGTGGACTACACTAATTTGTAGCGCGGCAGCATGGGACTTGCCTTGAAAGTTTGAGCCTCAAAACTTTAGTGGCGTTGTCCGCGTAAAATGGAGCACGAACCGTGTAGGACTCCCTTAAATAACCCAGTCTCTGAATCTCCTAGCGCGTCCATGTGGCAAAATAGTACGATCCACGCTAGGTCTTCTTGTTCCCCGCTTCACTTGGTCTTTGACACTTGGCAGGTTTCACTCCGTTTTGAGCTGATCTTTGACATTTGTCATCTTGTCACTCAAACCTGCAATCAAGCGCAACTTGTAAGCATTTTGGGACTATGTTATGTCAATTCATAACAAAAGAAATAGCAAGTAAGGGTATAATCATGTTAAAATCCTAACTTATCAGGAAACTTTCGAGGAGATACATGCTCGCGACTTTGTTCTCTCAACTGATATTGAAAGGTCAAAGACTTTGGAAAAAGAGGTTGCTGATTTGCTTTCTTATCTGGATGATTCAGTCAGTGGCTCTGAGAGTGGAGGAGATAAAGACGAAGTCCCCGGGGGTGAGGCTCCTGGAGATGCGGCTCCTGAAGATGCAGCTGCCAAAGATGCGGCCCGAAAGTCATTTTAGGTTTCCTTATTTTGTTGTCGTGTTCTTAGGTGCAAGTACTCCTTGTGTCAATATCTTTTGTAATCATCTTCTAGGAATATAAAAGGACCTTTTTATCTCAATATTGAGTTTCATCTTGCTCTTTTTTGTGCAATATTTCGATGATATAACTCAAATTATCAGTTCGAGTATTAGTTCGGACCCAGAACATAATAATCCCTTAAGTTTTTATTGATCAGTAAAATATCCTCGAGCTAAGTTTGATTTGATATGAGCTCGAGATGTCGGGACTCTTGAGTCCGAGTTTAGTGAGAGTAGGGTCTCGAACTCTATGTATTTCAGCCTTTGGGCTCTTTTAGATCGTCTTAGGCTCTTTAAGTCAGCCCTTAGGCTCTTTACATTGGACCAATTCGGCCTCTAGGATGGCTATATAATTTTTCCTTCTTTTCGGCTAAAAGACTTAGTGAAAATTTTAATCATGCCTTTGCATTTGTTTTTTGTACCCATTGGGTTTTTCGGAGATTTGACGGATCGGAACCTAATTAATCGTTTGTTTGTGAAAACATAATTGAATTCCTCTTGAGGTTTTTTCGAAGGCTGGTGTTATAGAAGCCTTTAAATTATTTGAGGGCTGAATTTATTGAAAAGATCCCGCATTATTTCAACTGTAGCCTTTTGTATGACCGCGTAGTCTTTAGTATGGACGTAGTCGTTATCATGGTCGTAGCCTTTTATATGGCCGTAGCCTTTTAAGTTCGTAGCCTTTAATTTGGTCGTAGCCATCCATTGTCTTGGACTTGTTTACCTATAACGTTTCAAACTTGTTTGAAAAGCTAGTCCCTGAGTATATTGGCTTTGGCCTTTGTTTCAGGTGGATGCCTCTTTAAGGTCTTATGAGTTCGAGTTTTCTATGGCTCGGGCGAGTTGACTGTCGATGACAGTCCCTGATTGTTTTGGGGTTACATTCGTGCTTTGGCCCTTGAGCCACTTTTCATAGGATTATAAGTGTAGAGCTCGTATAATAGTAGACTTATTTGTGACACAAAGTGTTTTTGATATAAATAGGAAAATTCTTCAAATAATTGATACATGCGTACATGTTGCCATCGAGGCTCTACTATTCTATACGAACACGATTCATCTGACCATTTGGCACTTTACAAAATTTTCCTATAAGGTCCTCTTAGGCGTGAAGAATCTTGCTAAAAAATATGACCTCCGAGGGTGATGCCCCCCAGTATTTGAGGTTGATTTTAAAGAAGCCTTGGATATTGTGGAGTCTACCATAAGTAGCATATAGTTATTGCCTCGTTAAAAACCTTGCCAGTAAAATCCGTTTGGGACAAAATCCGATCTAAGGAAAAAAGAGTGCAATACATGCTTTAAAACCTATGGCCTTTGTGCAGAAAGGGTATCTTCGATAGCTTCAATTGAGCGAGCTCCAATGAGTTAGTTTTAAACTCAAACAGACAAAAGGATAAATCCATACCTTAGCAGTAGTAACATTTGAGTAATGATATGTTCCAATGTAGTTGTTCACCTTTCATCGTGCCAAGTTGTAGGATCCTTTGCCGACAACCTCGAGGACTCGGTACGGTCCTTCCCAACTCATCTTCGACATTGATTTTTGACTGGTAACGATTGTGCACATCTGACCATGACACAGCTGGATATTCAATCAAGTTCTGCTTTAATAGTCGAGATGCAATCGAGCTCCTTTCATTCAAACCCTGCATGAAAGCTTGCACTGCCTAGTCATCCGAGACCGGTGGTAACTCCATTTTTTCCATTTGAAACCTGGACACAAACTCCCTTAGCATCTCATTATTCCTTTGTTTTATCTTGAAGACGTCCGATTTCTTCGTGGCCACCTTTATAGCCCCTGCGTGTGCTTTCACAAAGGCATCTGCTAACATAGAAAACGAGTTAACAGAGTTAGGAGCTAAGTTGTGATACCAAATTATAGCTCCTTTCGACAACGTCTCTCTAAACTTTTTCAATAAGACTAATTCGGTTTCATCGTCATTCAAATCATTTACTTTGATTCCGCAAATGTATGAACTAACATGCTCGTTGGGATTGGTTGTTCCATTATATTTAGGTATATCGAGCATACAAAAATTTTTGGGAATGAGCACCGGAGTCGCACTTTGAGGGAATCGTTTTTGTATGAACTTTTTGGCATCTAAACCTTTCAGAATTGGAGTTGCCCCCGATATCTGGTCTACATGGGAGTTATAGGCCTCCACCTTTTTATCTTTTCTTCAATTTTCTTTTCCCCGGACTCGATCCTCTTGGTTAGCTTTTCAAGCATCCTCAAAATCGTGGGGTCGGTCCCCGAGCCACTTTCATCGGGCCTTTCTAGCGCTGGTTCAGTATGCTGAGTATTTTCTGGTTTGGCTGTGTTTGGAGTTTTATTCCGATTCTGAAGTTGAGCGATGGCGATTTGCTGAGCTTGCAGCATCACGAATATCACTTGGAGGTTGACTACCCCATCTCTCGTTCCTTGTGTTCTTTAGCCATCGGATCGGGCTTTCCTGTGCCTTTGGGATCCGCGCCTAGATCTACATTCAAAGCGATGTGCGAACTAACATCAAATGGTTCCACATTTGGCACTTCCCATAGGTTTATAGGTGGTACACCGACCCCTGCGTTGCTGTTTTCCCCAAGACTTTCGTTGTCATGAATAGGTGCATTTTGTGAGCTAGACATGTTTCAGCTTGAGAATCAAAAAATCTTGACAAGAAAAAAGTGTAAAACAGCGTGTGTAATGGGAATCAGTAAAGAAGTAATCATTATTTACTCTTCTTCTTCTTCTTCTTCTTCTTCTTCTTTCAATCTGAATTTCCATCAAAACCAAGTCTAATCTTCACTAAAACCCCTCGAAATTGAAATATAAACTCCAAACCATATTCCCAATTATTTTTAACAACACCCAATCAAAACAAATAATAATTTTTAAAAATCCAAATTTGAATTCAAAGCTTCAAAACTTTTTAATGGATGTCAATGGTAGAATTGTTGTTCTCTTGTCTCTTTGAAGGTTTGTTCTTCTTCATTGAGGAAATTTGAAACTGAAGGTAAATGTATGTATGAACTTTGAAGATTTGACTTCAATTTTGATGAACTTTGTTGTTCTTCATTGATGAACTACAACTGGAGTAAAATGGGAAACCAACTTTGTTGAAGGGTTTCTTCAATTTTTTGTGAATTTGGAGGGAGAATTTAGTTTCGGAAGATGGAAAATGGTAAAAAGAACGTGGGTATGGATAAAACGTGGGTGGGACTGAGGGGTTAGGAGAGAGAAACGTGTAAATTTCGTTAACTAAGGAGTAAAAAATGTACAATTAATTATACTATTAATTAATTATCGTATAGAACTGATAATTTGGTATATTAAATGTAATTAAGTCAAACCTTAAACATCGAGGGTAATAAGATTTTCTACGTAGTATACGAATGTAAAAATTCCTAACTTCTTAATAATAATTGTCCTATTGATTATTAGAGGGGACATCTCTATGTTCTCTCATTCAATCTTTAAAATGCTATACAACATATTTTAGTTAGAGTCGTTGGGTCATCATACTTTTGGTAGTTAGGCCGGTTGGGCATAAAGAAAACAATCGATTTTTTTTTGTAATAAATTATTGTTTGATTATAAAATTTTAAATTTCGTTTAAAGTTGAATTTTAAATTTATTTTAGAATTTTAAAAAAATTCAAAAAACTATTATTTAAAATTTTCACTTCAAAACACTCATAAAATAAAAATAATTTTAAATTGTATTTATATCCAAATATAACTTTTATTTTTTAACACTATTTTCAACTTGAAGTAAATAAAATTTTTTTCTCTGGGAAATTTCACAGCTGTTATGTCCAAACGCCCACTTAATATTTGGGAGAAAAGCGAAACTTTTTTCATTGGAGTTACAATAGTAGAGATCTTGAGATCTTCTTTCTGCTGCCATTTGCAATATTTTTATTCCCTTTAATTAAAATACTAAGAAATATTTTCAAATTACGAATAGCATAATCCATGGATGGGAGAAGCAACCAACTTCCTTGTTTTTTTTCTTCTTGGTCGTTTTCATTCTCCTTAAATTAAAGAGAATTATACTAGTGCCCATAAAAATAAAATTATTTAGTCTTATATATTTATTTATTTGTTTACTCATAAGTAATTATATTTTCTAATTATAGTAGTTTTTGTAAGGAGTTTTTTCTTTATTCTTCAATTCTTTTTTATTTTTATGCTTCTTTTCTTCTTTTTTCCTTTTATTTTTCTTTTCTCCTTTTCTTTTTTCTTGGTTTCTTCTTATTTTTTCTTTTTTTCTTTTCTAATTTCATTTATATTTTCTCTATTCTTTTTCTCTTCATAATCTAATGTTCTTTATTGTTTTCATTACTTTTTATTATTCTTTTTTTATACAATAAGAAAAAATAATTGATATAGTATATATTTGTTCACCTTTTTTCTAATATAACTAGTACAATATACCTTACATCTTTTTTCTCTTTTATTTTTAAATTTAATTATTAAACTGAAATAATATCTTTGTTACTTGATCTAGTTCACTGAATATCACATTCACTGCTGCTGAGCACCATAAATTACATTATCATATTCTAATAATCAACACGTGATTGTCATCCACACATTGATCTATTTCCTTATAAATATCAGTACACACTCTGTCATTACCAGTAGCACAATCAGTTATAGAGCAAGAAAATATAATCTACAGCAACCAAATCTCCATATATACTAGTTAGAATAAAATGATAATAATATTTTGAAAAATGCAACAAAAGTATAAGTAGCAAAAGAGACTTCTAGTACCATGTGATACCAATGTGGTATATATATACCAATAGAGCATATGATTTCTCTGGATATTGCTACAACTATCTACGACTATACTACTGTACCAAAATATTAAAGGACGCAATAAAAGTATGAAAAAATTACATGCTTGTATTGCAAGCTAAATATTCGCAAAACAACTTGCTCATTTCGTAAATTAAGAGGGTATATAGTTATATGAGGTCGTTCTAACAATTGTCTATAGCTATAAAAACTATTACATATACACATAATTTATGTCCATCGGCACACAAAATTTTCAGCATTGCAACTCATGTTCATATAAATAATTTCATAGTAGAATTCACTTAAAATGCATCTAAAATAACCAAAATAATGTTCAAACTACCATACGATACTAATATAGCATATAATTATACCAACATGGTATACAATTTTACTAGTTAAATCCCAGCGATTATATGACTATACTATTATTACATAACACGCATGCATAAAGAGAGAAAAAAATAGTGTACCACATATTAATATAATAAGGTATTTCAAGATATTGTACTGTATTACTATTATTAAAAGAAAATCAAATATTGTACTAATTAAATGTAGATAATACAACCAAAAAATGATTCAACTAGCATATGATACCAATATACTAGTAGGTTATATAGTTAGAATGAATTGTATACTAAAATGGTATATTTGTGTCCTATTTGGGTATACAATACAAATTCGTCTTCTTCCTAGTTCAATTATATTTCAACCCAAATTTCTAAAATCTACTACAAAATCTCCATCAAATTGACTAAACTTTAGCTACAACCTCCAATCAACTTTCCAAACAAAACTATATTGGATCGGATCAAAATAATTAAAAATTCAAACAAACTAAATTATGAGTTTCAAACTTCAAGGTCCTTCAATGATAAATTTTAATTTTTATACAACAAATCTTCAAAAATCAACATCAAAGGTACAATCTCCACATCAAATAACAATAACTAACAAATTTTAACAGTAAAAAACTAGCTGACTCTCTGCAACCAACTCCTCCCTCCGTAGAAGCCATTAGTCATGATCCAGCAATTCTTAAAGCCAAGGCTCGTCCGTGTTTTAGCAATTGTTTTAGCTGAATCAGAGTACCTGGAACTTCTAAAAATATATTGTTTCTTGCGTAGCTTTTTTTCCTTGTGAGTTTTTATTTTTCTTGGTACCTAAGACTTCATGAATATACCTAGAAGAGTGATTGCCGAAGCAAAAACATATACAGTTGTGAACTTTAAAAATTGGAGGAAGGTAAAATGAGGAAGAAGAAGAGGAGGAACATAATAAATACGGCAAGAGATTTTTTTCTTACCTATACTATGTATGAAACCTTATTACTAAAAATATACATAATTCCTAAATTACCCGCTTTTTCGAGCTAAATTTCAGGAGCTGAATATTATGAACAAATTTAGCATGAATAAGATCATATCATATCATGGAAATCGCTCATCTCAATTTATAATCAAATTATGTTCGTCGCTACAAATCTCGCCAGGGTCAGCTTGAATTCTAATACCAGATGTACTATTGATATTCTTAACACCAGATTGACCGCTACTACACTTTTTCTTCTTTAACAAAGCTTTCTGCCATTCCATGAACTCATCATTTCGGATGAACTACTCTCTGAATGAGATGTCAAACCATAGAGATTTAGTGGTGGCACGCCTACTTTTCTTCTCTTTTCTATCTGTTTTTGCCATGTCTATATATATCCTTCAATTATTTTTTATATATATTTTTTGTCTAGAAAAATTATAGATTATTTGTATTCTAATTGTAGATGCATTGTTTTTTATTTACACAAATCAAAAACGACTGAAACTTCTACAAATCTTCTGCAAATAATCAATTATATCAAAAATCTCAATTAAACTACAATCGAATGAGAATTGGGATATTAAAATTTAATATACCTAGTTTATAGATGAATTGCAGATTATTTGTATTCTGATTGTAGATGCTTTATTTTCTGTTTTCACAAATCAAAAACGAATAAAACTTCTACAAATCTTCTGCAAAAAAATAATCTACAATTTATCTATAATTTTCCCAATATGTCTTTCTTCTTCTTCTTCGAATTTTAATCTGAAATTCAGCCAAAAACAAGTCTAAATCTTCACCAAAACCCCTCAAAATTGAGATATTTGAATCCGAAAAGAAATAGGAAAGCGTGGGCCCTACTATTTCGTACGTAACAAAATTATAATTTCCATCTCTGTATTTTTTCAGAAGAAGAAGGAATGAGATGAAGAAAGGGGAGGGAAAAAATGGCGCAGGTCTTAGGAATTAGGGGATAGAGAAACATGGGATATATGGTATATGGACACCTTAAAAACAGATCATTAATTAGATGGACACCTTTAATTAAGGAGTAAAGACTGTCCATTAATTAAACCCTCATTTAAGTATGGTATATGATTGGTAATTTGATATACTAAGTGTTATTAAATCAATAGGATTATACTGGGTTGTTGTTGTTGTTGTTGTTGTAAGTGTTATTAAATCAAACCTTAAACATTGCGAGTAATAAGGTATCATATGTGACATAAGAATGTAAAAATTCCCACGGGTAAATAATTGATTAACAACTTGGACACTTGTTAGGAACGAAACTTCCGTTTTTAATGAAAGAATTACAAAAAAATACACATGACTTCACACCATAACAAAAAAATGGCACATATTTTTAAGTTTTACCCCACCTAGCCTATATTGTACATATTTTGAAAACTAGCTCTTGCAAATTCAAAATACGTGTTCTTACAACCATTGCTTCTAAACCTATAAAGTTAAATATGTGTTCTCACAACTATTATTTTCACTCTCTTCTTCTCACTTTTTTTTACATATGCTTCAAGGGGTCATCCGCCATTACTGCTTGTCCCCCTATATCACCTAATTGTAATGTAAAAAAATTGAAGAGTAGAAGTCCACCATTAAAAGGCATTCAAAGCTTTGCTTTAGAAAATAGAATTTCTTGTAATTCTTAGTTGTTTGGATTGAGTGTTGTTCCAATTGATTGAAAATATCAAAACGAGTTCAAAGTTTAAATTTGAAATGATTTGGAGTAGATTTGAGTTAAATTTCAGAAAAAATGCAAAGAAGAAGACGAAGTTAATTTTTTGTATAATTATGTATAATCTTGTATAATAGTGTATATAAGTGTATAAACACATCGTATACACTATTATACACATTTATACACCTTTATACAAACGTCTATATGCGAACTTCAAATTTTATATACAACTTCCTTATACTATTTCTAACAAGTCTAAATAACACTCACTCCAAATTTCTCACAAAATCAAATTCTGAATTGATACCCACATATTTAAGCTTGTTAATAATCTAATTTTTACCACCCAAATAGATTTGATTTGTTGAACTAATATTTGAGTCACAATTACTAATTCGAAAATTAACTTAAAAGCCTGAGCAATCCTTTTTATAACTTAAATGGTAATTTTAAGAACCTATTGGAATTGGATGTTGAATCTTAACCTATTATTTTTGGGCTATTTGGTTATAAATTAAAATATGTGATATAAAATTGAAAATTGGGGAGCTCAATTATTCTTATGTGAAATTATCCCTTTTTTAATTATATTTTAAAGCTTAAATATATTTATTTTTGTGAATGTGAATATTCTATAGTATTTGTTTAATTAGATGTGAGTGGTATCTTATGTGCTGGAGACAAATCCATGGCCTAAACAGATGGCCTATTTCACTTTCAATATTAAGGTCCCAAAGAAGAAGGAAAGATGCCAAACATGACGGAAAGGAGATAAAAAACTAGACCAAAATGGTAATCATAATATGGAAAAATTTGACAGCTATAAATTAAATGACTACATAGTGCTTATTATTAATATGCTAACTTAACACCATCAACCCCTCCCCCCAAAAAAAAGGTAAACAAGAAATTTAAAGAAAATTAGGATAGTCTCCTCGATGAGTTGCTCCTCCTAACCATGACTTCACTCATAGGTGCAGCTGCCATAACCTGCCATAGTCAAAATTGAATTATTGATAGATTTACAATAAGGTTGCAATGCAAGCTCAATTAAGTAAATGAGAAACAGAACCAGAGAAGAATCCATGAGTGACATTATTATAGTACAAAAATTAGAAATTGCATGATTTATCACTGGTAATTAAAAAATAATTACAATTTCAAAAGTAATTGAATTTTTTCCACTTTTTCACGTAAAGAATTATCTGAATAAAAACATCCTTAGAAATTCAAAAGTATGCATTCGATTTATTGATTTGATTTTGGCCCTTATCAAAAATTGCTTATCGATTATCGATTTGTATATATACTTATCGTTTTCGTTTCAATAAGATTTCGATTTTTTCGATTTCAATTTCAATAACAAATAATCGATTCGATTTATCGATAAAATTTGAATGCACACCCTAGGAGTTAAGAGTGTTTTACATATGAGATTGCAGCTTAACATGCTGGAATTTTATAATGTGCTGGAGTTCTAACATAATATGTTGGAAGTTTATAGTTCCATAATCTAGCATACTATGCAGGAACTTTCCGTGTTTCAGGTAGGGTATTTTTGTTCTGATTTTATCTCTACATATAATTGTGTCTATTTTATAATGACTTTACAAATACTAACTATTTTTGGATTACCAATCCGAAAACTGACTAGGTCGTGCTATTTTCACATTATTATACATATACATATATTATACCTATATTTGTATATTACATATATAGCGAGAAAAGTAATAGGTGCAGTTTAACTCAGAAAATGCGTCTTAATTAATGAGCCTCATAAGGACTTACTTGGATCGGTGATGACAACGAGGGCAGAATTTCCAAAGTGGCAATTCCAAGGGTTCCTTCCTTTAGTTTGGTAGTAGAGGTTCATGGCAATAGAAGCATGGTTTATCAAATTGTTTGGGGAAAAGCAAGGGCAACCCTCCTGGAATATACTGCGGCAGTCCACATTAGAACAAGCAAAATTTATGTTCTGTTGAAGTATTGCATTATCTGATGAAGGTTTAGCCACACACCAAGTTTTCTACAAAACCATAAAGTACAAACACATCTATTCACTTAACTAACTTGTAATCTACAATAACTAATTCAACTTTTTAACTTAATTACCTGCCCTTCCGCTAGTGTTAGTATCGCCGCTGAAACGGAAAGATTTAAACAGTTAATTAGTTCTATCATTTGAACTAATTAAGAGGATACTACACATTTAACTTGATTCAACAAAAAAGTTAAATCGTAAAAATAACAGGAAAAATGATTATTAGTGACAGTTAATAATGGTCTTTCAAACCTGAAGAGCAGGACAAGAGCAGGAAGAAAAGGGTGAGAATTGCTTTAGCCATAGAGGACTATATGAAGAGTTTAGTAACAATAGATTTTATTTAAAGGAGGGGAAAAACAGAACTGTCTGGCTAAGTTCAGAGAGCAGAGAATTAAAGAGAATATTGTTGATGGTTTCAGTGAGGGAACGTAGTTGAAGAATTTATGAAGAGAAAAAGGAGGTAAAAGTGGAAGCTTAATGGTTACATATTAGAATTAATCACTAGAAGATGGTGAGCCGTTACAACTTACGTTGAATCTTCGTAAAAGGACACACAATAGTCCATCACACGCACTCTGATTGTGAGCTAGTTAATATTACTCCCTTCCGGTCCAAAATAAATGATTTTTTGGCTTTTTTTTTGTGGTCCAAAATAAGTGATTTTTTCGGATTTCAAGAATGCCTTAACGATATTTTTCCTGCATTATCCTTGGAGTAAATAGTGTTGGAATATGTGTTAGGAGTATTTATGTGAGATAGTAAGGTTAAAATGGTCAATTCTATTGCTAATTAATGATAACAGGTGACTTTCTTAATATGTGTGAAAACATCCAAAAAATCACTTATTTTGAACCGGAGGAAGTATATGAAAAATCACGGTGTTCAAACCAGCTTGCACGCACTTCAAATTAGTTATTTATATTAACAGTCACCGCGTTATGTTCTTATCATTGCCTGCGTGGTCTTGACTCATGCGTAACTGAAACTAACTGAGCCGTGTCGACAAGCAAAGAGAGAAAACAAAAGAAAAGAACAACTTTAACAAGATTTCCTATATATGCACTTCAACTGCTTCGATCGGTAAATTTTGCTTTCACAAGCAAAGGAAACGTTTTTTTGGAGCCTATGGGACAGTCAGGGACGGAGCTTTATGGTCTGAACTCTGAAGGAAGTTCATCGTATTAAATTTCTCTTGAAAAAATGTTGGGTTTTATTTACTTTTAGCCCGCGTCAGACACTATTTATATTCGATAACTTAAAAAGTGTATAAAATCTGTATAATTTTGGTATATAATATACAAAATATTTATATATATCAAAAATATATTTTTTAAACTATTATTTTGAGAATGGCTATACAATATTATTTTCCCAGAAAATTTTAAATGTAGATGCACTATGTTAAATGAAAAGTACTTCTAATGCATTTTGTAACATCACATGGAAAAGTTAAGGGATCTACTTTCACTTTTTTTGTTAATAACTTTAATCTCTACTCAACCTCTTTAATATAATTGAAGTTACATATAGTGGTTCCTAACAAACACAGACCAACTCCTTTAATTCATCTCTTATTAATTGTTTTAATTTACAAAGTGAAAAAGGGGTTGATCAGATTGGATCGTTTTCTTAAGATATTTCAAAAGTAGTAATTGTGTGGATGACCATATGCATCATGTGAGTAAGTACCAAGGAAGTTGTCTACAGCTTAAAAGTTGATTTAAATGAAAACGAAGCAAGTTTAAAAGACACATGTGCTTTGATCTGGACTACAAAACGTTTGAAATTCTCAACCAGCAAATCTCAATAAAGTTGCTATTTTCCCTTCTTTTAGCCTTTTTAGTCATCTAGTGCAGGAAAAACTAAAAGGAAAGATATAACTTTATATTCCCAATATACACGCCTAATACAAATTTATTACTCTCTCCATGTCAAGTTATTGTTATATTTACTTTCTCCGATCCAAAATAAATAATTTTTTGACTTTTTTCCTATGGTCCAAAATAAGTGTTCTTTTTCAAATTTTAAGAATTAATTAATTATTTTTTTCTATATTGTTCATGGAGTAAATAGTGTTGGAATATGTGTTAGGAGTGTTAATATAAGATAGTAAAGGTTAATACGGTCAATTCTATTACTAATTAATGCTAAAAGGTTGATTTCTTAATCTATGTGAAAACACCCAAAAAAATCACTTATTTTAGACCGGAGGGAGTATTTTTTACGCGCCTAATTCATGTGTAGGTTTTGATTTTTGTTTGAACATAATAGTCGTCATTGTATGGCTTAACCGCCTTAACTGGGTTGTAGTCGTACACTTCGCACATGCATACATCTTACATACTCCCTCCGTTTTAAATTAGATGAGCTACTTTACTTTTTAGTCTGTTCCAAAATAAATGACATATTTCTAAATTTTGAAATAATTTAACTTTAGACTCTTCATGAGAAGCTTTTATAATCACACAAATATCATGGCTCCACAAAGCTTTTAAGACCACAAATTTCAAAATTCTTTTTTTTCTTCTTAAACTCCGTGTCGAGTCAAACAACCTCATTTAAATTAAAACGGAGGGAGTACTATTTTTCTCAGTCCATGAGTATGTGATTTGATATTTGTTGTTCGTATACACATATTCTTGTATATGCTCATTGTGTGATAGACTGGATTGACAGCATATGAGTGATCCGTGCAGGTTGAATTATTATAGTACGTGCGTTGTCCGTGCGGTTGTTATGATTATGGCACGTGAGTTATCTGTGCGACGTGTGGATAAGGATCCATCCCCCTAGGGTCGTCCTCTCATGTTTCTCTTTAATGATGTACACGCGAATAATAAAAAATTGACCGGTGGTTAGATTTTGTGTATCTTCTCTATATGGAAACTCCTTGGGTGTATACGTATTTTTACCATATATCTTCTTAATATGCTAACTCCAGACTGTACACAGGCCTTTCATGCATATCTTTTCTATATGCTGCTTTAATTGATGAAATGATTTATGATGCATATCATCTCTATATGTTGCCTTAATTGATGCAATGATCCACGGTGCATATATTTTCTATATGTTGTTTTAATTGATGAAACGATTCACAATACATATCTTCTCTCTATGTCAATATGAGTAGATGGACTTGTTTATTCATGTAATATCTTCTCTAATTGTAACTGTTGACTGGTTATTTGTTATCAGATGTATATCTTCTCTATCTGCTGAATTTTTAGTTTGTTTATAATGAATGTGCATATCTTCTCTATATGCAACTGTTGACGGATTATTTTATATCAGATGCATATCTTTTCTATACGATGAACTGTTACTTTGTTTACGATGCTTGTGTATATCTTCTCTATATGCACCGATCGCCTTACCTACAATTCATGCTTAGATTTTAGTATTGTTGATGTGCACATGTATATGCTATTGAGTTGCACATGTTAAGTAAGATGAGTATATTTTGACTTAAAATTTTTGTCACTACTTTAGTCGGGTTAGTCAAGATACTTACTGAGTAAATAAATTCGGTTGTACTCATATTATACTTATGCACCTTGTGTGCAGATTTTAGAGTCGAGCTGATATTAGATGATGAAAGTTGACATTGACGATTGTACCAGCGATGCAAACTGAAAGCTACCACCTTGTTCATGGTAGTTTAGAACTTATATTTCTGTTTATGTAAATTTCAAAAAGATGATGTAAACTTTCTTCGTATCAGAGTTGCATTCTTATTCTTAGTCGCTCATGACGTGTACTACCAGTCCTTAATTAGGATGGTTGTACTGATTGTTGTATTCTTATACTATTATTTAATCGATGATTCCATTTTGGATGGAGGTATATGTTAGTTGGCTTACCTAAAAGATTGAGTTTGGTGTCATCACGACTTGGTGGGACTTTAGGTCATGGAAATTTGATATTAGAGCTATAGGTTCATAGGTTTTACAAGTCATGAGCAAGTGTTTAGTAGAATCTTGCGGATTGGTATGATAACGTCCATACTTATATTCGAGAGACTATAGGGCATATAGGAAAACTTCTACTTCTTTCTCATCCTTAACGTGCGACTTTGTTTCAGCTTGAAGTCTAAATCTCCAGTATTACACCTTGTACTTTTGACATTGATTACATCATAAGTTTGTCAAAATTTGGGTCTAGCATTTTTTTCCCATGAGATTGCGCAAGCTCCCAGTTTGGTGCAATGGCCAGCTGTGATGGTCGGTGCGGGGAAACTCGTTTAGCACCCTTGAAGCGTGGAGTTTCCATTTAAAAGCAAAATTACCCTTTTCTCTTATAACAACTAGACCGGTCATTTTGTGAATTATAGCCTCGTTTCTCCTATTTATGCTTCCTTTTGTATTCCTCGGCTGTATTTTATCGTATCGTATGGGTTGGTATGGGTTCGGAGTGGTTTTGGTGTGGAATAAGACACTTAGTCGCCTATTTAGAAGCTTAAGTTGCAAAAGTCAATTGGATGTTGACTTATGAGAACGATCTCATATTTGGATTTTTATGGTTCGATCAGCTCTGTTAGGTGTTTTTAGACTTGGGAGCGCGTCCAAAATGTGATGTGGAGGTCCGTGGTAAAATTAGGCTTGAATTGGCAAAATTGGAATTTTGGCCATTTTGGTCGATAGTGGAAATTTTGATATTGGGGTCAGAATGGAATGTTAAAAGTTGGAGTAGGTTCGTAGTATCATTTTGTGATGTGTGCGCAAAATTTTAGGCCATTCAGAGACAATTTAGTGTGTTTCGGCATCGTTTGCGGAATTTGGAAGTTTAAAAGTTCTTAGGCTTGACTCTGCGGGTAATTTGGTATTTTGATGTTGTTTTAAGTGTTACAAAGGTTCGTATGTTGATATGTTACTTGTTGGTATTATTGGTTGAGGTCTCGAGGGCCTCGGGTGTGTTCGGATGGTTGATGTATTGGTTTTTGGTGTTTAAGAATTGATGAAAACTGTTGGTGTGATTCTGATCGTCTTTCCGCACCCGCAGAATGGGAACCTCAGGTGTGAGGTCCGTAGAAGCGAAAAGAGGCCCGCACATGCGGGCAGGAGTGATTTGGGCTGTATGCGCAGGTGCGAGTATTGAAGCACACATGCGAGACCACAGGTGCCAGATGTTGGCCGCAGATGCTAATTTTGAGGAGTAAGTGGAATCCGCACCTACTATGGTTTTTCCGCAAGTGCGGTGTCACAGAAGCGGGTATTCTGATCACAGATGTAGTTTTGCTGAACAAAATCTATAAATTGAACCCTTCGTGAATTTTGCTTATTTCCACCATTTTGAAAGACGGGTTTGGAGATTTTGGGGTGACTTTGAAGAGGGATTCAAGGGATTATCAATATGGTAAGTTCTTGAGACCTAATACTGCTATATGTGGCAATTTTCCATTGTTTAATCATGTAATTAGTGAAGATTAAGGATAAAAATGAGGGGTTAAGGCTTGGGAATTGGAGAGTTTGATTTGAGAATTTGAGGGACCATTTGATGTCGGATTTTGATGAATTTGGTATGGATAGACTCGTGAGTGAATGGGCTTTCTAATTTTATGACTTTTGTCGGGTTCCGAGATGTGGGCCCGGGGGCTGGGTTTGTGTGGATTTCATAATTTGTGTCTAATTTGATAGTTTTTATGGAATTTATTCCATTAGCGCATATTGATGGTATTGTTCTAGTTATGAATAGATTCGGGGTGATCAGAGGCCGATTCGAGAGGCAAGAGCATCGCAGAGTAGAGATTTGATCGGGTTGAGGAAAGTAACAATTGTAAATCTAGTGTCGAGGTTATGAAACCCTGGATTTCGTATCGTTTTACTATTTTTGAGGTGATGCACATGCTAGGTAACGGGCATGTGGGCGTGCACCGTTGAGGATTATGACTTGGTCCATCCTGTAGCAACTGTAAAGTTGCGTATTTGGTTGAAACTATATGATACTTATGTGTTTTAGAAAGAGTTTCTGTAAATTGGGATGGATGCCATGTTTAGGCCTTGTGCCAGAGCTGCTTGGACCCTTAGGGGTCTTTTTCTTACTATCCTCTCACCGTTTTTGATTGAAAATCTATACTCAATCATGTTATACTTACTGATTTCATAACTCAGTCTTCATTACTCTATTTTGATGCATATAAATGTTGTTTTGGGCTGAGTACCCTATTTTTACTGAGTGGCTTGAGAGGTTTATAAAGAGTGAGGCTGAGGGCCTAATTTGTGAGGATATTTATGGGATAGGGATGCACGCCGCAATGTATTTACTGATTCATGATTGAGTGAGGCCGATGGCCTGATTGATTTATGTCATGAGTTGTCTTATTATAGCGCTTGGGTTGAAGAACCCTCTCCGAAGTCTACACACCTCCAATAAGCATAGGTACTTACTGAGTGCGAATGTCGAGTGCTAAGTGACTAGCATGATTGATGGTGAGGTATGCCCGTGGAGCTGTATACGAGTGACTGTGAGGCTTGCCCGAGGGGTTGCATATGAGTGATGTTTTACCCGAGAGGATGTTTATGATTTCATCATCTGGCTTACTGTTGCATTGAGCCTCTGTTTGAGCACTGTTGAAAGATACCTTCAAATAATTTTACTGGAACTGAGTTTAAACGAAATGATTTGATTCAAACCCTGATTTTTAAAGCCTGTTGTATTTTACCGAGATTCATGATATGAACTTTAAATATTTTATTTCTCGTCACTACTACTTAGCCTTTATTTACATTGGTTACTTACTGAGTTGGCGTACTCACGTTACTCACTGCACCTTGTGTGTAGATCCAGGCATATCAGGACCCGGTAGCAGCTGTTGACTATTTCAGCTGTAGATTTTCTCGGAGTTAGCAAGGCAGCTAATAGCGATCGCAGCACTGCTCTTCTCCCTCCTATCTTTCTATAGTTGTTTGTAGTTATATTTCTAGATTGCATTAGTCTCGATGTTTTTGGATAGATTGTAGTAGATGCTCATGACTAGTGACATTCCCGATATCGGGCTTTTCTTTCCGCACTTTCGTTATTTAGAATTTTTGTATAGAGTTTTATTATTGAACAGTTTGAAGTTATATATCTTTAAATTGAAATATCATGTTATTTTTGCTAAAGAGTCAGCTTGCCTAGTACCACGATAGACGCCAGCACGACATGATAGTTTGGGTCGTGGCATCTCTTTCATTCTACACGATTTTAAAAGCTTCAAACTCTCCCAAAATACTCCCTAAAACTTTCTGTAAGAGTTCTCATATATGATCCAAGGACAAATTAAAGAGGAACCCAGTGAATTTAATGTGAGGGGTCTCGTGGTTATCATCTTATCATCTTCTTCTTGTTGTTCTGATTTTCTATAGTCAGTCGGGTTCAGAATCTATTGTGTAATTACTGATCATTTGGGTACTACCGAGTCCTTTTATAGCTGGGTATGACTGAGTCCTCTTCGAGGTCGGGTAAATTATATGATATTACCGAATCCTTTAAAGGCCGAGTATGATCGAGTCCCATTGAGGCTGGGTACAACCGAGTTCTATTGAGGTCGGGTACAACCGAGTCCACTTGAGGCCGGGTATAATATGATGAGACACTTTATAGAGTCCCATTGAGGTCAGGTACAATCAAGTCCAGTTGAGGCCAGGTACAATCGAGCCCTCTTGAGGCTGGGTACGACATGATAATTTGCGCACATATCAGCTTAATACTATATTGTATGGTCCTATTGAGTAGCTTGATTTTTACAAAACATTGCATATACATATGTTCATGGTTACAATAGTTGTACACCTTCAATAGCTTCCTTCAGAGTTCAGGTTAATTTCTGTATCCATATTTCTTATACTATATCTTTTGTTTACACACGTTATCGGCCTTACATATTCAGTACATCTTTCGTACCGATGCCCCCCTTTTTTGGGAGTAGCCCTTTTTTTGGGATACTGTGTTCATGCCCATGCGTATAGATGGACCGGGTGGCATACCTCCTCAGTAGGGTGCCCGCTTCGGTTGTTGGTTGTCGCACTCCGGAGTTGCTATACAAGAGTGGATAGGTATTATTGTATATAATTTTGGCATTTGGATAAAGTGGGCCCTGTCCCAGCCTATTTACGTATTATAGCACTCTTAGAGGCTTGTAAACTAGTGCTCAGTATGTATATGTATTGTTATGGGCTTGGTTATTTGTATATACTTTGTTGGGACTCTTCTACTTGCAAGTTGTGGTACATTCTTGTCTTGTTAATGTTTGAATTCTCAACTAACATATCTCAATACAGTTACAATTAAAAGGAAAAATGTAACTTTATAATTCCAACATACAAGCCTAATACAATTTTATTACTCCACCGTCTCAAATTATTAGTTGTGATTTTTAAAAATAGTTGTCTTAAATTGTTTGTCCTTTAGAAGTTCAAAACAAAATTAATTATTTCTTTTCTCATTTTACCTTTAGTATTCTCTCTGTCTCAAATTATCTATTCATTTCTCTTTTATACGCCCTTAAGAAAATATTAAGCAATATTTTAAAAGGCGACGGTATGAGGCAAGACGTTTTACCTCTGACGAGGCGAGGCGTAAGCTTTGAGACATGGGACGTAAGTCCCACGGATCTTTAAATTTTACTAATTTCAAAAAATTTAAGATAACATATAATAAAAATAGTTATAAAAATTACATGAAAATCACAAAGTTATAACAACTAATCTATTTAAAATACTTATAAATTATAATTCGACTGTGAACAATACGAAAAGTATGACATATATCATAATATGCAAATTAGCTGCAACGTCGTTACAACTCAAACATCAAAAATAATGTATTCGAATCGAAATCTTATATGTATCTCTTAATGAGAAATGAATAAAAATTTCAATATTATAATTTGATTTTTTTTCAATAGTTGATTTGTGTTTTGATTTATGTTTTGAGATTATTGCATGCCATTTTATTTATGGTTTATGGTTTATGTTTTGATAATTGTCTATGTGATTTTTCATAGAGTTACTAATACTCTCCTGTTTTTGCTTTTGTTTTTATTCTCCTTTTCCTGAGGTGAAGGTCGATTGGAAACAGCCTCTCTGCCCTTTCGGGTAGGGGTAAGGCCTGCATGCGTATTACCCTCTCCAAACCCCATCTTGTGGGATTATACTAGGTAGTTGTTGTTGTTGTTTTTTAAACACTCATTTCATTAATATGATTTCTATTTACAAGAAATTATATAAAAATATAATTCACAATTTAAATATGATTCTCTAGCATAATTTATTTTTAAGTTTCAACAAGTTAATAAAGTGACACATAATTCACCATATTATACCATGATAACTATTTTTTTGTAAATGGTTGCGCCAGCTAATATTGAGCTATTTAATTAATAAGTAATGTATTTCATAAACGTGAAAAATACTATTTAGTAAAAAATTATAAAAAAAATTATGGACTATTATATATTAAAGACATAACAAAAGATAATGAATTAATTATTTAAAATTTACTATCATAGCAGTCTTAGTAGATAAGGTGCAATAATTTTTATTTTTATTCTGACATAAAATACTCCCAACTTAATGATTTATGATTAAGAAAAAAAGTAATTTTGAATAGCCAACGAATTATTAAGAAAATTTGAAGATTTACAAGGTTAGTTACACATAATTGCATAAAGTTCAATGAGATGATCCTAGTACGATGGGCGTTGGGTGTGTCCAGGGCGTAAGTCTCACGGAACTAAGCCCCACATATAAGCGCAATGGCGTTTTACAAGTGTTCCGCCCCGGGGCAAGCCCAAGTGAGTCCCAATGCTGCCTTTTAAAATAAAGATATTAAGTAGAAGAGGTTTTGACAATTTTGTCCTTATTTATGTCTTAAAATATAATCTCGCTTCATTAATATTTCCTCACAATATTTGCAGTCTTCAATAACAATTAATATTAAGGGTAGAATAGAAAAAAATAATTAATTTAGTCTTGAACGTCTAAAATGATAAATAATCTAAGATAACTATTTTAAAAACCACGACAGATAATTTGAGACGAAAAAGTAATAATTGTTCTTGAAGATGGAAATGGCACATAAACAGAATAAATATTCAACGAAAGGATTATATCTTAAGATATAAATAATGATAAAATAATTAAAAACTCCTCCTAATTAAGATTTTCTTAAGGAACATGTAAAAGTTAAATACAATAAATAATTTGAAATAGAGGAAGTAATAGCTTTGTTGGATTTTTGGAAAGAACTGATTAACTTTGATTAATTCTTATTGATTAAGATGTACACCCTCCATTTATATTTTCGATAGTTTAATATTCTGGCACACCGTTAATAAAATTATCTCTAACAGATATAACAATAAATATAACAAGGGTTATTTGACTAAAATACCCTTATATATTCTTTAAGTGAATTTTTTTTTACTATAAACCCTCTTGGAGTTGTACGGTGAAATTTTCCCAAAAATAATACAGTAGTACCTTGTTGGCGGTATCCTTTTGTAGAGCAGTTGGCTCTATGAGATATTGAACTGTGAGTCCATTGAAATTTTCTCCCAAACTTAGTTGCCTAATTGGGGAATTAGAGAAAACTCAAAGCTGTTAATGAGATCAATAAGGGTTGTGGTGGAGTGACCTTCATCTTTATCGAAAGATCTCGGGTTTGAGCCATGGAGTAAAGTCTATCTTTTGGTAGGGAGAGCCTTGCAAAGACATTGGAACTGTTAATGAGATTGGAACTGTGTCATTGTACGGAAATCTTCTATCTCTAGAACGAGGGATAGCTTAGAATCTTAGATTGAACTTGAGATGACAATAATCCAAACCGCTACATAAATATGCCAACAGAAGTTGTTGTCCGTGGGCCATCATTTTTATCTATGACATGTTCTGCATAATTACAGAAATATACATTTTAAAATAAACAAATTATACTAACATTTTCAGAAGATGGCTGCAGCTGCTGGAGCCATTTCACTGCCAATTTGGATTTCAACATCAACATCCACAAAGATCAATGCTTACAATGCCAAACCTAGAATTTCTTATCCTTTAACTTCAAGAAATGAAGTAGGGCCAAGATTATTCAACAAAAGCCACAGTCTCTATCCCTTATCCATATTTGAGAGAAATTGCCAACATGAACACCATTTCACACCTAAAGCTACTTCTTCCTCTTCGGGTAATACAACTATTTCCTGCAAAAGTTATTGTCTTTAGTTACTACTAATAGATGATAAGTTGAATTCACACCTTTTGAGCAAAAGAGGAAAAGTCCCCTCAAAACTGGATTCTTCCTGATTTTCAGATTATGGGTAATCTAGATTTTCCAGCAGGATATGTTATTTTTTTTCTAAATATTCGTACAAGTCCCACATTTGCCACAATTGAGTCTGAAAACCCTAAATGGTATAAATGAAAATTTCCTGATCATTGCCAAAGTTGCGTCTTGAATAACCCCTAAAAATTAATAGGAATGCTACAAGAAAATACATGATTTCTGAAGCTGGTGGAGAGAATACTCTGTTGCATTACTGCATTTAAGCTAATGTTGTGTATCTAAACTCAGTTATGTTCTCTATGGTAGTGAATAAATAAAAATGATATACTGTATTGACTATCAATAAAGGTCGTCGCTTTGTGTAGGTATCCGTGAGAAATAAGTTTTCAGTTATTACTTTCAAGTCTAAATGTTCACTGAATTAGGAGATAGTATGGAAGAGAAGGTTTGACTTGCTCAAAATGTAGTGGAATTACTGGTTTGTTGAGAGTTAACGCCTAGCTGAACTATTTGGAGAATGTGTAGACTAGTTTTGATTTCGCTTTAGGAAGAACCCTCAAGCTATGAGAGCAGGATTAGACAAAGCTGTAACGCTAAGTGGTAATGACCAATCAGAATGTAGCCTCAAGAATCTATTTAATCTGATGGTAGACACATCTTTCATCCACAGCTAAAACGTAAATACAGCACCATCATACTTTTCGATGTTGCAGCTTGCAAAGAGAGGAGTCGACCTGTAAAATACTCTTTAACCTTGCTATTTTTAACCCTTAGTTTTTTTTGAGACAGATCAAGTGGACCAATGTTTCCCTTTAACGCGTTTGTGAATAAAGAGGAAACCTAATCATATCCTGTGTTTATTTATGACTTGGCAATTTTTTGTGGATTCAGTTGGAAGTGCAGAAGAACCGGCAACTAAGGTCAAGTTTCAAAGATCACTGAGCCTACCTGGTTGCTCTACTTCATTGTCATTGCTTGGAACTGGTCAGCTGCAATACAATCAATAATCTTTTCCATATAATTCAAGAATCAATTTTAATATTGATTTATCTGCAACAAGTTCTTCTAGATCATGAGATAATGGTTGTGTTCTATGCTCATGTCTTGCTGCTCTTCCTGCAAATTTAGGTTACAGGGAAAAGGTTTTTGCAATTATTGGTGTCAAGGTTTATGCTGCAGGCCTCTATGTCAACGACTCTGTCTTTAGTAGGTTAGATACCTGGCGAGGACGTTCAGCTGCAGAAATTCAGCAGGATACTTCCTTGTTCAACATGATATTTGAAGGTAAGTGGGTGATGTTTAATTGCTTGGACTACTGCGAGAGGCGAGGCTTCGGTGGTTCGGGCATGTGCGGAGGAGAAGCCCCGAGGCCCCGGTGAGGAGCTGTGAGCGGCTAGCGGTGGTCGGTGTGAGGCGAGGCAGAGGGAGGCCTAAGAGATACTGGGGAGAGGTAATTAGGCAGGACATGGCCAGGATGCGTATTTTCTGAGGACATGACCCTTGATAGGAAAGTCTGGAGGTCTAGTATCAGGGTTGTAGGGTAGGGGCTCCTAGATTTGGGTTACTAGATTTTTCGAACTCCTTTCCCGGGGTGGGCGAGGTGCGGTAGGGCCACCCATAGAGAATTAGTTTGCGTTCTCTTTTGGTAGTCATTTATGGTAGTTATTGTTTTAATACTATTGCATGCAGGTATATTTACGGTACGTATGTCTCGTATGTTTAGTTAATTATTTATGCGATGTATGCTGGTGTAACTAATGCTGTTTTTGTTTTTGCTTTTATTTGCCTTTCTCTCCCCTGCGCCGAGGGTCGATTGGAAACAGCCTCTCTGCCCACTTGGGTAGAGGTAAGGCATGTCTATATATTACCCTCCCCAGACCCCACTTTGTGGGAATATATTGGGTTGTTGTTGTTGTTAACTACTGGGATGGTAGGAGATGATATCAATTAAAATTGATTTTATGAAGTGCAGCCAATCTGGAAAAATCACTACGCATTGTGCTGGTCAGAGACATTGATGGTAAAACTTTCTGGGATGCCTTAGATGAAGCCATTTCTCCAAGAATCACGTCGCCTGCTGCCGAAGATAAGGCTGCTCTTTCCACGTTCCGTGGTGTCTTTCAAGGGAAACCTCTTAAGAAAGAAACTTCCATATTCTTGACTTGGATTGACCCAACCAAAATGCTTGTGAGTGTGCAGCTTATTTACATTAAGATTCTATTTGGCCCATATATGTGGACTTTGTTTATTCTTGGCTTTCTTAATTCTATATTGATGCTCTATTTCATGGAAATTTTGAAGGTTTCACTCTCTTTTGATGGGGTGCCTTCCTCAGTAGATGCGACAATTGAGTCTACCAATGTTGCATCTGCTCTCTTCGATGTATTTCTTGGTGGTGATCCAGTTTCTCCTTCACTCAAAGCATCAGTTGCTAATGGACTGGAAGCTGCGCTTAAGTGAAGGCCATAACGAGTTAGTCTTCCCGCTGGCTTTTAGTTCCCTGATTTTTTAATCAATGATTCAGTAGCGCAGCTCCATTGGAAAAAATTGTTTGTTAGTTTCCATGTATTGGGACCGGTAACAAGGATTATGCAAGCCAAGCATTAAAGTACAATTAATTATTTGAGAGAAATTCGCATTAAAGCGAAACACCAAGAATCTCATGCTAAAGCATTTACTTTTATTTGCTCAAGCATTTTAACAACTTCAGCCATGGTGGGCCTTATGCATGGCTCTGCCTCAAGGCACATCCGCGCAATGGTAAAGACATGGTTAATTTGTTCTATGGGAAACTCCTCTAAGTTTCTATCAACTACATACTCTTCCCTTTTCTCTTGAACAACCGCCTTCACCTGTAAAAATAGAAGGAGATTAAAGCCCGTTTGGACATAAGACATTTTTCACTTTTTTTGAAAACTTTTCATTTTTTTTTTCAAAATCGATGTTTGGTCATAAAATTTTCAAATTTCACTTGAAGATGCATTTTGAAATTTTTCGAAAATTTGAAAAACTCCAAAAAACTATTTTTCAAGATTTTCACTCAGATCACTCACAAAACTTCAAAGACAACCCAATATTATATTCATGTCCAAACACAACTCTAATTTTCAAATATCATTTTCACTTGAAAAAGAATGTCATTTTTTTTTGGAATTTCACAATTTTTATGTTCAAACGCTCACTAAGTGACGAAGTATATGTCATCTTGTGAATTAGAAAGAGAATTACTCCCTCCGGTTCACAATAAGTGTCCAATTTACTTTTAGCATGCCCATTAAGAAAATACTAAATTCTATACAAAAATACCTACTATGACTAAATTACTCCTAATTAAACATTTAATATGAGGGGTAGGGATATGTACATAGGGGTTATTTTGTAAAAACAAATTGAATTCTTTCTTGATTACATAACTAGACACTTATTTTGAACCAAAATGAAAAAGTAAATTGGACACTTATTGTGAACCGGAGAGAGTAACAAAGGAGTTCATCATATCAGCCTGATAAGCAACACAAGACTGATACTTAATATATGACGTAAATGGTAAAACTATACTTTATAGACCAAATGGTAATCTGTCTCCTATCATAAGAATAAAAAGTTAGAAAATTTAATCTGCCTATGTTTGTATAACTGGTGCCTTTTCAAGTGACATAAGATTGTTTGAGAAAGATTTAAGGTTTCAGGAATATCTTAATCATCTGCATCTTTAGGTATCAAAAGAGGAACCTCTCAAGCTTTTTGTTCTTTATTTTCTTTTCTTCAAGGCACTGATATTAGGTCAGATTTAAGTTCAGGCTTCTCTGCTCCACCCTCACCAACCCGACCCTGTTATTTCCCGGTACCACATTTTCTCATTTCCCATTGACTTTTGAGTTGGAGTTCTGTTTTCCCCATTAAGTTCAGAGGCTCATGCCACTTATAAACTATAGTAATATTAGCCATTTGCACCTCACTGATAAGCGCATTGTGCATACGATTCTGAGAGTTGAAAAGCTAGCATGAAAAAGGAAAAAAACAAACTAAAGTTTACCCAGGTTACAAGCTTGGTTCCTTCCTCCAAAAAGGATTCATCTGTTGGCTTTCTCCCAGTTAGAAGCTCCAGTAAAACAACTCCAAAGCTGTAAACATCTCCTTTTTCTGTTGCTTTTCCGGTATCAAAATACTCTGCAGCAGACCATAATATAATTCATAGTTCTTCAAACGCCAAGATTAAATTTCTAATAGCCTAATCAGAAACATACCAGGAGCCAAATATCCAAAAGTTCCAGCTACCAAAGTTGAAACATGGGTCTTATCTGGTTCCATCAAAGTGGCTAATCCAAAATCAGATACTCGAGCTTCCATGTTATGATCCAGTAAGATATTGCTAGACTTGATATCTCTGTGGATAACGTGAGGAATGCAATCGTGATGCAGATATGATAATCCTCTTGCAGCTCCTAGTGCTATTTTGTATCTTGATGGCCAACCCAAAACCTTCCTAGGAGCAGATTTTCCTGCATTTGATGTTGTCATCTTAAAATTTATCACCATATCAAAAACTCGAAAGGTCTACAGAAGCTGAAATAAGTTAAAATGCTTGATATATACCATGAAGTAGTTGATCTAAACTTCCATTAGGCATAAGCTCATAGATGAGAAGGTTATACTGATTTGTGCTGTAGTATCCATGAAGTGTCACTATATTTCGATGCTTTATGTCACCCATTGACACCAACTCTCTTTCAAAACCTCGGTCTTGTTCTGCACTTATTCTGTTTAACCTCTTTACCGCAAAAGAAGTTGATTCATTAATTGTCAGTTTGTAGACTGTTCCATAGCCTCCTGATCCTATAATATCTTGGTTGGTCAGCTTCATTGTTTTCTTTAACAACATGTTGGATTTCAATGTGTCCATTTTTGATGATTTAAACATCACTAGCTTTCCACCTGAATATGAACATGAAGAAAACGTAAGATAATTTTCATCAATCATATGGTATCTTAACTGAATATTCATATCATACCAGATAAACTGTCTTGAACAAACATTTGCTTTCTCTTCCATCTACGGTAACAGAGGATTGTCATAATAATCTTCGAGACAACAAAAGAAACCACACATATTGTGATATAGAGTGCAACAACTTTAGAATTTCCCATTTTTGGTGCTGCAAGTAGTTAGTCCAAATTAGAAACGAAATCATCTGTTCTATTGAGAAAAGATGTAGGGGGTTAAGAAAACAGGTACCTGAATTAATGAAAACTCTTAACTTGACTTTCAGCTTCCCAGCTTTAACTGTGGAATTAAATAAACATTGTTAATAAGGAGTGTACCAGAAGAAATAAAACAAATGAAGAACAGATTATTAGTGGACAGAATAGTTTAAACTCCCTCCAGGCTTTTCATTGCATATAGGCGGATGCAAGATTTAAACTCTATAGTTTCAATCTTTTAAATTCTTCATTGAATCCATTATATTTATAAAGTTACGGGTTCATACCTACTATAGTTATTGCATTTTTAGTGGAATTTACTCGTAAATGTATATTTCGAGTAAAAAATAATGGGTAGATGATCCCAGTATTACAGAGCTGCATCCGCCCCAACAGCTGTTTGCCTGTTGCTACATGGAGCACATACTCCTTATTCTGCATCTACTTTGCAGCAGTGGCAGATCCAATAATGGATTCGTGCGTTAAGAATCTTGGTGGTCGAACCTTATATACATATGTGGAAAAAATAAGTATATATAGAGTTAAATGTACGTTTCAAAATCCACTTTCTGTACCCAGAATCTACAGCGTCTAAGTTATTAATCTGACAGTTTTCAGTAGATACAATTACAGCTCTCAGTATGTGTATAGAATGAAGAAGAATAAATCTAACTACACAACTTTAAGAAGTTTGAGTAGGACTTCACCTTGATACCATATTGCAGGAAGGTCAATGCTCTTCTAACCAAAGAAAAATCAAGAAGAGCTCTCAAACCAAAATCATTTAAAGAAGTAAAAGGATTGCCTTCAGTTTTATTATAAGAGCATCTAAAAGTGGGGTCATAGCTCACCTGTCAAGAAGAAAAACTCTTCAGCATGAACAAGTCTCATGTGAATATGATTTTGCTCTTTTCCTATCTGATAAGGGTGTTTTGAATCATTGATATGTTGACAAAAATATTACTTCACTATTCATGGAAAGACCTACCAGCTTTTGCATGTATGTACTTTTTGTTGCTGACATTATTACTTTATTGCCTAAACGTAATCTTGAAACTTATACATACCCAACATTGTCGACAATATGAAGTGATTTATGGACAGTAACATTAAAAACACGTGAAGTTCGATATGTTTCCATAGATATGGCAACACTTGTCCTTTTTGCCATTTATGTGGAATATTATCAATCTACCAGGATTGCTTTTCTTGGAAAAAAATTGAGCTGTCAAACACGCTATTTAGTTTTGATCCACATAGCTGCACATGAATCTTTAGAAAAGCCTATCTATTTGACCTTTTTTAGCGTTTAACTGTTTAATTAGGTACGCTTTGAATTTCTTGCAGTAGGGGAGTAAACAACAGATTTATTCACGCCTTGATCTGCTACCTTTTAAGTTTCAGCTTTGAGCACGTCTCATTCTCGGGGTGTCAGTAGTTCAGTTCGGCCGGTTATTTTATAAAATTTGTACTATATTAATTTTTCCGTTATTCTAGTATGTAGAACCAAAATTAGACCTTTTGAAACTGCCCCTGGTGGTTTCTCTTCGATATCGTACGGTTTGGTTAATTTTCGGTATTTTTTTATATGTCGTATAAAAGTCATTAGTAAAGTAGAATACATACATACTTTTATGGAACTTAGCAAGATTCTCTAGACATTTTTATTGTTTTAAATGGTGATGAATTATGAAACATGAAAGGTGGTCATATATAGATCCATCAACTACTCTACCACTGCATAAAAAAAACTATGCAAAGACAAAGAAAAGATAAATCACACAAGTAGAAAGATATTAACCAAATTGGGGCTCAAAAATAAAGTCTATAAAGGATTAAATATTCAAAAAAGATAAATACGAAAGGAATCATATTCAATACATTGTAATATGCTATCTCATAACCATTAGATTACTTTGTCTCTTGCTATTGCTAGTGAATGTGCCAGAAACAATTTAGTTTCAATAGGAGTAGTATAGTAGGTTTGGGAATTAGGATTTTGATATTAATTACTTGTTGGCTTGTAACCATTTTCATAATTCCAAGACCCAAGGAAAGATTTAGTACTTTATTATTTTTAAACTTAATATATAAATATGTTCTCCATAAATTTATTCGATATATTTCGGTTTTTTTTATTTGTTTTCATTAAAAAAAAAAAGACATACCCTAATTATCAGTACAGTTGTAAATTTATATAAAAACATAGTATAATTTTATTAAAAGAAACCTATAAAGCGATTCAGTACAGTAGCCAGTACGGTTTGGTCGGTTTTGAAAAATCTATTAACAACCCTACTCATTGTCACGACGGAAATTCAATTCAAGTGAGAATGCCAAGGTTTGGCAAAACTTGTAATCCAAGAAAAAAATGCATAATGTTGTTACTTGCAACTCGACTGTAACTTTGCATTACTTCTTACCTGTCAACTTTACGTTAAGAGAAAATAGATGGCCACTCTTCATTCGGTATTTGAAATTCATTGACCCGACTAATCAAAATTTGCACCATATAGACTCACTGAGGAGTAATGCGCTCCGTACCCAGTGACGGAGCTATATGCACCCAAGAAGTGTCAATCAACATCCCTTCACAGGAAAATTATACTGTCTAGTTCGGTAATTTTTTAAAAATATATACATATACTATATAATGACATCCGTTAACTTCTTGGTGAGTTTGTTTCTTTATATTTTGACTCCTCTTAATAAAAATCGTGACTCCGCCACTGTCGATACCAAGAGGTTTTCCATTCGCAGATCAATCTGTACATCTTTGCTTTCAATGCAACAAGGATGGAGTCATTCTGAACTCTCAACATTAAGAGTTCCTTCTCTACTGCATTCATTCTGGCTCCAAAAATTCTGATTATAAAGATTAACCCCATCTTGTTGCAAGCCTAAAATCAATACTATCTATATGCAATCGGGTATTAATATCATCAGAAATCCACAGGATATACATTAACAAATTGCTCAGACATTCATATATACAAAGAATGGACCCCATTGTTTGCCCTCTTAGCTTATCTTTTTTTTTTTTTTTCCTTTGAAATCCCTTTCCATTCTCCCTTGCTTGTTAGTAACAGGTCCATTCATCTCTCTGATATGGCTATAAAACTGCAAATCTTTGAGTAACCTACTAGCTTCTCACAATCCTGCAATTTTAAGACTTTTAACAATCACTTAAAGAAGAATAAAAGAGTTGACTGGATAAGTGATAATCAAAAGAGTAAGAAGTCTTGCCTCCCGAGTCGCCTGAGCTCAGGCTGTTCGAGCAGCATATCTTGAATTGGCTTTATCGTCATTCCCTTGGCACTAGAACTACAATGGACAATAGAAAAGGACCCTCTTAGTGATGCTGAGATCGAATCTTATGTGTCACATGTATGCAAGAAATACAAAAGCAATTCAAGACTCGTAATAGTTCTCTTCCCATTGACTGGTACATAGTTTGCCTGCATACATGCTGTTAAACTTCAAGTATTCGCTGGCATCTATATGTAAGGCTAGGGGAGACTGTCTTCTCCTAGATTAATTGGTTCAACAGAGATTTACGAGCATAACATCTCATGCCACATGCAGAAGAATTCGAGTATTTGACCAGTATTTGACACTGATGTATCATCCAGCTAAAAGCATAATTCTGAAAGAATTTTCTATCTGAGAAGGTGGATGATATTCTGGTACAAACTAAGACGGTAAAATGGAGGGACAAAGGAAGTATCTCTTACCCTATTCTTGGTCTAATGTTTCCCCTGCTATGTGATTGGAATAGAAATTTACGAGAAAGGAAAGGAAATACGTTCTCTATTTTCCCACTCCTCTCCCAAGCGTTCTTTTACAATGAAATGGAATTTAGGTAAAAAGTAAGAAAGGAAACATCACGAACATAAATAGTAAATTAAATACCTGTAAATGAAGTCGAGGGACACAAGTCTGTGGTGAATGGTATAGTCACTTCCGACATACGTGGCGACCAGATTACCAGAGTCAGGGTGGGGCCAGCTCCTTGATGTGGGAAACCGCAGTATAAAAGTACCTGGGTCTTGACCTCTAAGTGAAGATTCTGCTTCTTCCTTGGTAATGAACCCTTCGATCCACACGGGTGGTGCAGAACCCCACAATGAAGTAATACACTGTTGTGACAACGTAAAAGCTATTGGATACAGCCAACACCACAACTTTTCGAAATTGACTTGAGAAACTAGATCTTGACAACCAGAGACTCTCCTCAGGAGGTCAAAATCCTGCAAGTTGGACAAATTCATCAGCATATTCTAGCAGGCCATTTTTGCAAGATAATTTAGGTAAAGAAATTTAAAGAGATATCTATGAGATCTTTATATAAAGTGAAGTCAGAAAAACCTGACAAAAAGGTGAAGAATTATTATGTGTGGTGTAGCTTCATGCAAAAACTATTTTGAAAGTTTGTGTTTAACTCAAGACTGATGAAACTGTTAAAAGCTGGTGGAATTTCGGTATAGTCAGAAAAAACTGAGATACTTCCCAAGTATGCTATCTAAACTTTATCCCATGATCACATCTAGTTATAATATCTTCCCACACACACAATTGACATTGCAAGTCAAGAAAAAGAATATAGTTGATAAAAGAAAACATTTCTTGCTACAGTGTCAACCCTTCCAATGGGTAGCAAAACCTGTCTCTGGAAGTGTAAAATGGCCTTTCCAAATAGGTGTGTAGGTGGATTTGGAACCTCGGAGAATAATTACGCCCTCTTTGAAGTAGTTTTTCAGACTATGTACAAGTTTACAGAGAAAAAAGAGAACCTGATGAATTAGAGATCTGGTACGGCCAAATGTCATCTTCAGGAAATGCTCTTGAAGCCCAGACACCAAATTCTCCCAAAGGACATGGTGGTTGTTATCGGATATTAAATTCCAACATTTGATTCCCTCTTCTATCAGCCTCTTTGAAATTGATATTTGATGTCTAAAAAAGTAATGTTATTCATACAAATTGAACAGCAAAATTCTGCACAAACTGGTAGAGACAACAGTATACAAGGTAACTAAATAGTGATGACAGCAATGAAATGAAAATGGAAATGGAAACCCAACATGTATATTTTGTTTATATCCTATGAACTACATGCCAATCTAATCCTGATCCATAAATTCAAAATCAATGTATTAATTTCAGTAGATAAAATTGTCCTAGATGCATATTGCAAGTGCACACCTTTTACCGCATCAAGAAACAAGCAATCCTTCCATCTTAAATTTATATTTGATCCTATTAGTGATGTCGCAGAGAATCAGTTGCTTTTCAGAAAGAACTTTTTCTTTATTTCTAATTGTTTAAAAAAAATTATTCTAAACCTCATGAGTTAATGAGTAAAAAAATTGGCAAAACAGCTATGCGTCTGAGATAGTCATTTTTCTAGGACTTAGCTTTCTCAGGAGCAGAGTCATTTTCAGATCATTTATGATGATTTCTTTTACTTTTGGAGGCCAATAGCACTTAAACATAAAACATAAGGCACAAAAACCTTCTGATTTTCTGTACTATGAGATAAATAGAAAACGCTTTTTTGCTTATTGCCACCCCTTATAGGAACGAAGATTCCCGATTGGGTTCTTGGATTGTGAGGCCATGCCGCATGCTTCGTTTCCATTATCGCAATTATTGTCATAATTTCTTCCTTCACCATCAGACACTGCCATCTCGTTCTTGAGTGAGCTGGAGCACAGCCATCTTATCCACTGAACTAGCTAGAAGCTATCGCTTCGGGTCGAAGCACTAAAAGAAAAGGACCGGGAACCACGGGACCCCCTACTGGTAAAGGGAAAATGGAAGTGCGCTCCTGCGCACCAGCTGAAAAGACACTTTCCCTTTTTAATAATATAAGGTAAGCTTTATAGCTTCAACCTAGTCAAGGGGCTTTGATTCCCTTTGTAAGGCAAGGAATTTCTTTGACTAGTATAGTATCGGGAACATGCCTAGAAGAGGATTTCAGAATTCCAGAGGCATCTCTTGATTCCTCGCTGCCGGGCCGACTTGGAAGCAAGCTACCTCTTGCCTATCTCACATCCTTCTTTCAGCTGGGTGAGCCTTCGCTTTTTGGATCGTCTTCTGCCCAATGAGGTATGCCGGTACCCCCCGTTTTTGGGTTCCCATTGGGTTTAAATGGAACTGGTATTTATGCTCTATACAGTGATTTGGTTCTTTCAAAAATTTTAAATCCATGGTGATATGAGGAAATAACAGCTATAACTCCTAAAGAACGGAATAAATGCCAAAAGTAGCACTACAAACTAGATGGTGTTAGTAATCGACTAACCGTCACTTCGACATGCAACAATAGAACGAAAATATACCTGTGGTGTGAACATCCAGAGAATAAAGAAACTCTCTCCGCCAAGGTTGCAAGTTCTTCTTCTTTAGCACTCATTGCCATTTCCTTGAGAAGAAGACGCCTCTCATTCAGGTCACCTAGGCAGTATTTAAAAACATCCACATCTGAGATTGGATTTCTGTTACTTGGAAAGTCATCAATACCAGAGTTTGTGGTTTCACTGTTCTCTGAATCAGAGGAGAAGTTTTCTGCCCCGCCATGGCTTACTGGTCTTGCCACCAAAGAATTCGGATATGCATAGTTATCCTATTTCCAATGCATGTTTAGGGAGAGATCATAATAATGACAATAATTAAGAAGTTGTAAACAAGACAAGATTACCAGGAAAAAATTGATACAGGGAAGCAATGACAAGGAGAATAATTATGATGATGATGATTGGACCAGCAATAAATATTGACGAGAAATTTTGGTAGTAATAAAATTATTCTAGATCACAGTCCCTTGCAATTGGTGACCCTAATAGGAAGCACTTGTTGCCAAAATGAGAAGTTTTAGAAGGCATTACTGAGGAAACGGAGTGGCATTGAAGGAAAAATAGATGGACCAGCATTTTCAACAGTGAAAAGCGTAAAAAAAGCAGTAAGGTACATGAGGAAGTGAAAAAAGAAAATTGAAGGACACGCTCCTTTGAAGGGAAGTGCATATATATGAATATAAAACTGTAATTACCAAATTGCAATAAAAATAACTAAGTTCAACATACAGTAAACAATAATGCCAATGTTAATCCAATTTATTAAAATTAAGATTCAAAAAATGACCGCTTATCATTTGTATCACCTTGTGCGACATTCTTTATAATGCACACTTCTCTGAAGTGCATGACTTCACCCGTGAAGCGATAAGCCCTCACTTTGCATTGCTTTAAGTGACAAATGGATGTTTTTTAACAACATGATGACAAAAAGAAGCTTAATTTTCAAAAACCAGTAATAGTTTGTACTTTCAACCTTATTCACCAATTAAGCAAGTAAGATAGTTATACAAGGAGCAGCATCCATACGCATATATTAGTTATGTCATCCAAGAAATAGTGTCAGAACATTCTAAAAATAATAGGATGGAGCAGATGTTTAAAATACCTCAGAGATCCAGGAATGAGATTTTGATTCACCATTAGCTTGCTGCAGCACAAAATCATCTTTAAAATTTGAACATAGTTTCTCTTGTCCTAATTTGACCCGCTTTGATGAAGGACTTTGTTTTGCTTCACGTACAATACAGGGCAGAGCAGAAGATCCATCCTCCAATATAGGAGATTGAGATCCATTTAGTAAATGGACTCCCAAAGATGATTTCCTCAACATTAGAGAGGCCGCCCTAGTGTTACGATTCCGAGAAATACACCGGATTGGTCTGGAAAATACCTCAAGGAAAGGATAATTACCCATTTTTGGAATCTCAAACCTAATGCAGAAGAGCCTGTTATCGCACTTGGATGAAAGCTGCAATTGAGACAAAAGATCAATTTTCTAAATGGTTTTAATAGAAAGTAAGTGATCAGGTAGCATTAGTATTTAATTCCTCTCCAAGCATAACCTGTCATCAATTTCCATGTAGAGTGAACTACAACAATACACTAAGTAATGTTGTAATAAACCTACACATGAGCAGCTACAGAAAAGGCTGCTCAAGTTCACAGATTATAAACTGGACGAGTTTTGTGAGACAAAGTATATCCACATTGATGTGCTCATCCCATAGAATAATTGTCATTTTAACTGTGCCTAAATCTGCAGCAGCTATGATCACGTTAAAATAACTCAACAGGAAGAGGAACAAACACAAACACCTACTAACCAATATAATATTTGCCTCATTAATCACAGATCTTCGTTGCAAGTGGAGATTATTTGTTTCCTGAATTAATAAACCTTCTTCCAAAGCAAGTATTTTCTTATTCAAGATTGCAATCAACAGACAACTTCTGGCCACTTTGCATGGCATGTGTTAAAAGAAGAAATACAACTATCCAGTATGGTACCTGAGATATCTTGAGCTTAAAGGAAGCACGTCCACTAATTACTTTGCTTGGTCTATCAGAGGAAGCGCATTCAATTCCATCATAATTTGTAAGAAGAGGTGCCTCATCATCAACAGGCTTCTCAACTGGTGCTTCGTCATCGGCGTACACAAGCGAAGCAACGACCTTTAAAAGCATAGCACATATCCATAAGAACACTTGCAGCTAACTTAAGGACTTCATTTAATCTTTTTTGTATGAACAAATAAACAACAAACCTCCACTTCTTCAGTTATGGGGCGACTAAAGTTATCCATCAGTGTTACATCTAAAGAAAAATTTCTCCGGCAGGAGGCCTGCATTAAACATACAGGTAAAGGAGTAAAAAGAAACTCGTAACCAATAACATAAATATGCAAAGGAGCAAACTCCCTCTTGCTAATTTTATTTCATGAGAGCATCAAATGTACCACCTACAGCTTTTCACCATGTTCATCTCAGAATACGTTCTCTCTCTCTCTCTCTCTCTCTAACTCGGTTGCTTTCTTACCACTACCTCAACCAGCACACTAATTACCTTTAAGGAATAGTGTGCTGGATTATCGCCTGTTTGGCCAAGCTTCTCCAATCCTAGAAGCACTTTTTTTATTAAAAGAAATGCTATGTTTTCAAAGTTGAAGTGTTTGGTCAAGCTTTTGGAAGAAAAAAAGTGCTTTTGAGGAGAAGCATAAAAAAGTAGCTTCTCTACAAAAGCACTTTTGAGAAAAATACATTTCGAAACATTTTTTAAAAACTTGGTCAACCACTAATTGTTGCTCAAAAGTGTTTTTTAAATTAATTAGCCAAACACAAATTGTTTCTCACCAAAAGTACTTTTGAGAAAAAGCTCTTCTCAAAATATTCCGATTTTTGCAGCTTGGCAAACAGGCAATTAGTCTCACTTTAATAAATTACACATTATTATCCCCATATAATAAGATACGCCTAATTCCTACAATTGTACATGTCACTATTGCATGGTTAATACAGCCACACTCCTCCAAGCCCTTGAGAGATGTTAGAGTGCCATTGACAACAGTTGAAGATTTAAGATCAGCAATGGTAAAATTCAACACCTTATCACCAAAAGAGGCATACTTTAGAATTTTTTTGAAGAACGAGCATTACAAAAAAAGGCTATAGTATGCCTATATCATCGATAAAGATATCAAAGTTAACCGTTTCAGATCTTAAATCTTCGACGGTTGTCAATGACATTCTGGCATCACTGAAGGACTTGGAGGAGTGTGGATTTCATGTAACATAGCAATCTTTCACCACCTAGCTTTGTTTCCAATATTAAAATCAACTTATAGAAGATATACGACAAAGTTGAGGAGTTATGGCATATGTTTGAGACACTCTAAAGTTACAATACTCAATCCCTGGAAGACTATTCAAAACAGAATTAGAAGTCTGAAACGGGAAGCAGGATCAACTTTTTATAATGTTCCTCAATGATTTGCATGCAAATAATTTCATCAAGATTTCCATTCCCCGGGGATATCTTTTCCAAACAATTTCAAAGTAGTGTATCTTTATTACCTTTCCACCAACAATACTCCAAACACCATCAGTGTCTTCTTCAATTTCATACGCGCTTGAACTATCGATAGATAGTTGTACAGGAGGGTCCTGATAGGTGCACAAAGCATTAGCAGAAACTAGAAAATACATGAGTAGACACAACAACAACAACAACAACAACAACAACAACAACAACAACAACAAAAAGTTATAACAATAATAATAACAACCCCAGTAGAATCCCACAAGTGAGGTCTGGGGAGGGTAGTGTGTACGCAGACCTCACGCCTACCCAGAGGTTGTTTTTGATAGATCCTCGGCACATGAGTAGACACAATCTTCGTAAAATTAATGACAATGTTGTTTACCTTAACATAGTGATTTTTGATAGATGATACTACTGGCAAGAGCTCTGCACTGTACACATAACCATCCAGCTGAGAACCCTTTCCAGTGATGCAAGGCAACGATATTTCAGGACTGTCTGATACTGAATCATTATTGAGTATGGACGTCAAAGACTTCTCGCCTACAATCTCCCCATCAAGGTAGAGGCGCAAAAGATGTTTTGTGACCTGAAATGCTCAAAGGATAAGGGTTGCTTAAACACTCATAAAACAAGACAAAGTCACCAAAATTCTGGTAGTCAGAGAAGAGCAGATGACAACCCGATGTGATCTTGGACTGATGATAGCTTTAGGATGATCCCATTAGTGTATTATCTTGTTCCATCTCAGGGCACATTTATCAAGGATCTCGTTTGTGCATTACAAATTCAATTTGTGTAATACATCATGTCATACAAAAAATCATACTAATTTACTCTTCTTTGTGTTGTCAGAACATACATGACTGATATCACTAGTTTAGTTTGTTGGAACGAAACCAGTTGAAGCAGATGACTCATGGAGCTATTGGACAATGAGTTCTATAATCAATCTAGCTTTGCCAAATTTTGGGGCAGAAAAACTTTCATTTGTAATTGTTTTCATTACGTTATCAAGAAGTGGAAAGCCACTGGGCCTAAACCAGTCTTTTGATTTCCCTATTCTGGGCTAATGCGGAATGCTTTGTGCACCGAGCTACCCCTTTTTTTTGTGTTAAAGATCCCTTGTCCAGAGCAAACTTATTGTCAAAATCAATATGCCTAATATAGTGAAAATGTGCAACAAAAAAAATTAACTATAGAAGGTAACAATGCCCAATGTGGAGTAAGAAATTAGTAACACGACCATGTTAAAGTAGATAAATGGGAAAACATCGCATCAACTGCTAAGAATAAAGTAGAAGTTATTTACCTCACATCCAACATGAACCCATTTCTTCGTAGGAAATTCACTTTCTGAAATTGCATGCACATCTTCCCTCCACGAAGTTAGTAAAGGATAAAGAAAAAGTCTCTTCTTCTCATCAAGTAACAGGAAAGGAGCATGGGATGTGACATCTGAATGATTCTGCATAATCCACAACCATCAAAAACCATATGAAAGGAAAAATGGTGCAAAGGAAAAGTTATCTTGCAGAACATAGTCAATAGAAAGCCTCTCCCTTTAATTTTACTGGAAACAAATGGAGGGAAATGGCTAGGTTTATGACTTTGTCGAAAAGTACTTGCAACTCTGAAAAAATTCTATCAGTTAGTAGGTAAGGCATGATTTGCAGATAGCTACACTTGGTCACAAATTCAATTACCAAAAATCAAAAGCTAATAGGCAACACGAAGTAAAGATAAAGATAGTACTAGGGTAATCCTGAACACAGACATAAAACAAGACTTTTGCAAAGTTGGCAAACATATCCTAAAGGCAATTGACCAAAAAATATGAACAATTCACATTATCCAGAAGATAAAGTTTGCAACTTGCAATTACCTAAACCATGTACAAGCTATAAAGTAAGAATCTTAAACACAAGAATGAAACCTAAATCAGAAACTTTAAAGTAACCACCACAAATAATTAAATGACATTATCAAGATTTCATCAGATCAAATTGAAAAGGTAAATGAATACATACCAAATAGTAATGAGGTAATCTAGAGAAAATAAAGCTGCAAATACACCAAAAACCACTGAAAATAACAGCTATAAAAGAGTTTTACCTGCAGAAGAATTGTGGAGGGTAAAGTTGAGGCCTTGTTCAAGTAAAACCAGAAGCATAGAAAAATCCCATTTGTGCCATCATAATCCTTGAATTCCACTTGAAGATCTTCCAAAAAGCCATAATCTTGAATACCCATAATTCCCTTTTCAGCTTTCTTAAAAAACGAAAAAGAATAAAAAGAATACCAACAAGCCCAAAATCCCAACGAAGCAGTTGTTGTATTCGTCACTCTCTGTTGAAGCAGTTGTAGGGGCAATGGTGTTTTCTTGACGGCTGTTAAATAACGGTTGGTAGTGTCAATCGGCAGTTCAGGTTCTAGTCTTTCACAGTTCCCCCCAAACCAAAGACGTATTTGGGCCGAATCGTATGTATCGCGGACTAGCGGTACATTTAAAAGTAAACAAATAGAAAATTGACACGTAGGATTTAAATTGGTGTATTAAGTGGAAAAGTGCGGTAACAATTGTCATTTTTAAATCGGCGCTTTCAACGCGAAAGTCTTCCTTTTTTCAGCACGATTTCCGCCTATTTATAGTTAGCTTTTTCGCTTACGAAATTATGCTTTTATTTACATTTTGAATTTTGTAGGCCTTTGCCTAGTGTGGAAATTGGAACTTAAAATTTTGTATAATGTTAAAATCGAGTTTGTCCTTTTGTATAACTAATAACTGAGACCAGAATATGATAGGATCAAGATTCAACCTCGAGTTATGTCGAACCATAATGTAAAGTTAGGTTGCCGAGCTCGTGGCTCTGAGGCCGATTAAGATCGAGACCGAATAAGATAAAAATTGAGGAAAACTTACCGAGTTAAATAATGGAAAGCCGAAATATCCGCAATCGGATGAAGATCACTGGGTGAATCCCGGCACATATCATGAAGAGGTCGATTAATTAGCCAATCATGAATTGTATTTAGAGTAAGACTCTCCTATTATATAAAAGCGGATTTGATCATTTGTAAACCACATCATATTCACCCAATACAAAGTAATATACTATCATTTTCTAGCTTTTATTTTCTTGTTATTCCGTTCATAAGCCAGTTGAAACATATTTGGTTCAAGGGTGACAAACTCGAGGGCCAAGGATGTTCAATTTGTATAGTTTGTATTTATTCTTTCATAGTCAATATCATTATTAATTTATTCCTCTTAATTTGTGCCAAGTTATATCGCGTGTCCTTAAAATCGCGTATAAATTCAATTATTATCTAATTTTAGGGTAAACAGTTTTGCGCTTACCATGGGGATAAGGATAATAGTGATTAACTGGTACAAACTTTCGTGACACACACTATTTTACACTTGTTCTTTGAAATATTTTTTATTACAGGACTAAAAAATATCGAACTCACAGTCAGCACCCCAACGCATTAACAACGACTTTGGCCACCATGGCAAAAATGATAACATAGCACCAGGGAACGATGTACCCTCGATTGGCCTCGATGGAGTGTCGGGTGTAGATCCAATCGACGTTAGTTCACATGTAGCCATCAATAGAAATCTGGTCGTCGTTCCTGAAAGCAGCACCTGCGGGGATGCCCGATCAGCTACTCAAAGCGCACGTGGCAATAAAGATGGCGGGATCAGCCTGCTGGTGATCTTCGAAATGTTGAAGGCTCGACAAGAAGCTATAGCGTAGCTCCAAAACCATAACCACACACCGCGCAGGGTCGAACTCAAGTCATCCTAGGAAATCGTATAGAGGGTCGAATTGGTTTTTAGGAAATTGAATGAGAAGGAATCGTAGACCAATCCTGCTATCATGAAGATGCTCGAAGAACTAATAAACTGAATCGAGACAGGGGAAAAGAAAATTGAGAAAAACGACAAGAAGGTGGAAACTCATTGTCGCGCTCCCTTTTTTTCCTCGCGGAGTCCGGGTTTTGACATTTTGGGACAACTCATTTCCTTTTGGAAATTGGGTATGAAATTTGAGGAGTCGCCACCTAACGGATATAAGGTGCGTTAGGGTACCTAAAACAAATAACTCATAAACCGGTTTGCATTTCCAGAGATTGGGTAAGGGCTCGAAATAACCTTAAAGGGAAGGTATTAGGCACCCCTTGAGGTCCACAATTATTGTTACCTAAGCGCTCTAATAGTATCCAGTATGTGCCTCCCCTTAATTATTATTACCTAAGTGCTCTAAGAGTATCCAGTACATGCCTCATGCGTGCGTTACTCGTCCCTTTCTTGTGGCGCTGGAGGTGTTTAGGACCTCTATTTAAGGAAGTTCTAGACTCGCCTATGTTGTTTAAAAAAAGAGAAAACTAAGAGACAAACAAAAGGCATATAGGACTATCACATAAAGAAGCAATTAAAGGCTCATATTTACATCCACAAATAGACAAACATTCGCACGCCTCAAACAAACAGTTTTAAACGATTTAAAAGTATTATAGAAGGATATCTAGATAAGTACAACATATGCGACGGTTTTATTAAGGCGTGGCAGTAAATACCTAATCAGTTTGCCTACTAATTTTATTACTTTTTGAATCTGTGCAGTTTCAAGCATCATGAAAATAGCAGTTTTAAAACCCAGAACTCAATCAACCTACAAGATTGCCTAAATGATAACCGGGCAGGATTTTTATAAATTGAGTGTCTAAGATGTAAATCGATTGCTGATTTTAGCGGCTGATTTTATATTAAACCCTGTTAGCATGCTTTCTAAGTGTAGAAGCTAGAAAAAAAAAACTTATAAGCATGATATCTAAATTTAGAAACAATTTAAATCTTATTGGCTTGGTTTATAGAATGCAAAAATGATTTTAAAACCTTTAGACGTGGTATCTAAATGCAGAATTCTTATTGACATAATATCTAAGTGCAGAAGTGATTTAAAGCTTTATGGGCGTGATTTTGAAAATGTGGAACTGATTTTGAAACTTTGCAGGCATGTATTTAAATGCAGAAAATTAATTTGACAGCCTTATAAGTATGGTATCCAAAAACAATAATATGAATCTTGAAAGGATATTTAGAATTATTGGTCCTATAAGCATGACAACTAAAAGTGGACCAGAACATGTTGAACAAATCAAAACATATAGGCATATTATCTAATACATGCAATAACATAATATAATTGAACAAGGAAATACCCTATATGCATGATGTCTAACATGTAATAGTGAAAACATTTGAAAGAACAACACCTAAAGCAGGATTTCTACCATGTTCTCATGCAAACATTAAATTAGGCCTAATTTTCCCAATTCATTATTGCCCTATCGTTATTACAAAATTTATTATAGGCCATAAGAAAATGAATCAATTACAAGGTGTATAACTATATGTAGCCTACAGCATGCTCAATACATCCAAATTGGGGGTGTGCATTCGAATCGATTTATCGATAAATCGAATCGATTGTTTGTTATCGATTTATCGATATCGATTTATCGATTTCGATATTGAAATTTTCTTTATCAAGTTATCGATTTAGATTTCAATTTTGTCCTCTTCGATTATCGATTTATTGGTATACCGATAAAATATACTAAAAAGACAAATAAATTTTTATTTTTATTTTTATTTTTATTTTCCATTATTCTTTAATATCCTTACCTATACCCTAAGTCCCTAACCCTATTATTTCCTCGGCCATTTAAGGGATGATCATACTTAAATCTCAAGAGAATGAAGTTCAAATTAATGGAAAACAGAATTAGCCGTGATGATGTATTTTTTTATACCGTTGGAGTGTTGGTGGCATACATTTGAACCCTTACTTTAGTTTCATTGCATGTGCTTGTTGACACAAATTTTATCTTATAAACGTTGTTCGTCTTATTTTAGCTTCTTTTTTTCATATTAGTTAGGCGTATTTGTAGCGATATACTTTCCGTGGATCCCGCAAATTTTATTATTGATGTAATTGATAACCAAATCGATAAGCCCCAAAAAATGATAAATCAAAATCGAAAAAATTAAAAACTTATTTAAACAATAAAGATAAGCATATGTACAAATTGATAATCAATAAGTAATTATTGATAATCGATAAGGGTCAAAATTGAATCGATAAATCGAATGCACATCCCTAATCCAGATAACTCAAGCCTTCAAGTCATATGCTCCAAAGCTCAGAGATACACAATATCATTGGCAAAACACCAAGAACCCAAATATCTAGTGTGTTAGAGTTCTCAAGGGCTTCGAGAAACTAGGGAAGTGCTCAGACTAGAGCACAAATGTTCAGAAGCAATTTTTAAAGGATTGGAAACCAGCTCCAGTGTGTCACAGTTCAGAGTAGTCTCATGGACCCTAAACAGTTCTCACATTGGGGGTGGCAATACCCTAGTTAACTAAGAGTATGAGTTGAAAATAATATATGAAAATAGGAGACAAATTTATTTTAGAAAGATAGTTTGAATTTCAGAAGTGCATAGAAACAGATTACCGGATTACAGGAACCACACGCATCACACATTTAGCAGAAGGAATTCAACCATGACCTCCAGTAATCACAACAGAGGGATAAAGCAACAATTAGTTTGAACAAAGTTTCGCATGGCTTTAATCCATTAGCTATTACTAGGTAAACCTATAGGCATATATTAACCAGACAGCATGTTGGGATCAAATCACCGATCATACAATCATACAGAAAGGTGGAAAAGTTGAGAGTATAGAAATCATGAATTAATTAGGAGTTTGTAAAGGGTGAATACTTAAAGTAGGACAGAACTCATGCTAGTTGGGAAACAAATAGACATAGGTCTATCATACATGCTGAAAACAAGAAGCACATAGGTCTAATTTAATGGAAGTAGGCATGCTGATTAAAACATGAAGCCCATAAGTCTAATTACATTGAAGTAGATATGCTGGTTAAGATCAATAAGCATAAAGCACATAGGTCTAATTACAACATACTCCCTCCGTTTCAATTTATGTGAACTCATTTGACTGGGCACGGAGTTTAAGAAAAGAAAGAAGACTTTTAATCTTGTGGTGTAGAATAAGACACATTTATTTTGTGTGGCTATAAATTGTTACATAAAGATAAATTATTTCCAAATAAGGAAAGGGGTCATTCTTTTTGGCACGGACTAAAAAGGAAATAGGTTCACATAAATTGAAACGGAGGGAGTATTGAATAATGAAAGAAGTGGAGACATACCAGCCAAGAAATAGCAAACATGAAATTGAAAAGTATGCAAGATCCAATAGTCTAGCCTTGACTTTCAGCGGCTAGACAATGCAGCAAACACAAGTGATAAAAAGGTTTGAGCAAGAGCAAGAGCAAGAGCTTTTGTGTGTGTGTGTGTGTGAGAGAGAGAGAGAGAGAGAGTGTGTTTCTTTATTGAATGTTTGTGTGAGTGTGAGTCTGTTTTTGAAAATGAGAACAAGAAGGGATTTTATAGCATGAAATAGGGTAGATCACATAAGGTAAATGGATCAATTACACATACATAAGGTATGAAAAATCAATTAGCAATCAATCAGAAATCAATTAAAAGGACAAAATCAAATAATCACCACATAAATTTAAGGAAAAGTCTCATACAGAATCAATTCGTATTTAAGAGCAAGGTTAATAAGGTAAGAAACAGTTTTCAAAATAAATTAGGAATTCTGACACACAATCAAGCCAGTAATACTGATACTTAAATAGGGTAAGAACATGTAAACTTAAATGAGGAAATATGGGTGTTAAATTCAAACCCTAATTTAGGTAAGTAAATCAATTAACAACTTAATTGAGAGAGTTAAAGGCAACGGGCAAAAGAAAATATGATAAATAGTCAGGGAATCAAAACCCTAGAATATTTCAAAGTGATAGAGATGAAACTCAAACAAAACAGTCGAAATAGTAAAGAAGAAAACCATAGTTGAAAGCATTTAAATGTTTGAGCATTTCACAGAAAACCTATTAGAGATCAAAACCCTAGGGTAAAGAACATAGTCATGAGATGAAACTCAAACAAAACAGTCGAAATAGTAAAGAAGAAAACCATAGTTGAAAGCATTTAAATGTTTGAGCATTTCACAGAAAACCTATTAGAGATCAAAACCCTAGGGTAAAGAACATAGTCATGAGAATCAGTCAACAAATAAAGAAATTAGGGTTAAACACTAAAAAATGATATTATTTAGAAACTTAAAGGAGTGAAACCCTAGTTTTAGAGAAAACAAAAAAACAATTAATAATAAGAAACACAGAATTTTTTTTAAGAGAAATAACAAAATAAACTTAAAACTATCTCATATCTACAATGATCTGAACGGATTTGAGCAGCAAGAGACTAGGCTTTAAAGAGAATGGCAGAGATGAAAGAAAATCTGGTTTGGAACCACAGATTCAAGCCATAAACATAAGATAATAGTACTCACAAACAAAGATGACCGTAGGTAGATTCATAAATGGTTTCAAACAAATACAGGTTGGATCTCTTCAAGAGTCTTTCATAAAACAACAAAATCGAACAACCAGAAGAGGTAAGAGGCTGGCAGGGGCCTGAAATCACAAAGGAACCCCATGGAACGGGTAAGAATCGAAGGGGTTTTGGGGAAATTTTGGAGTGACGACGTTAGGGTTAGGGATAGTTTCAGAGAGAACGGAAAAGAAGAGGGAAACATGGGCGGCGGGTTTAGACAAATGACTAGGGTTAGGGGGTTTGTTGGATTAAAAACGAAAGGGGAAATGTGACCACGATTATAGAAGGTTCTGGGGCGGGCTAGACAGGGAATTGGGCTAGGGTGGATTGTTTATTTGAATTGGGTTGTGGGGTTCGAATTTAAGCATAATTAAAGGGGCTATTTGTTAAATACCCAATTTATAAAAAGCTAATTAAATGATAAAAATGACTTTTATGCATGTAGGTTATTTAAAATAATTACTTAACATTATAAAAGTATAAAAAGTTTTTTTTATAGATAATATAATTATGTATATGTATGGCTATTATTGCAAACTATACAATTATAGTCTTAAAAATGCAAATGCACTTGTCAAAATGCAATTAAGTATTTAAGCACTTATATGAGCATAAATGATGACTTTAAATGATTAAATCATCATAAAGTAATACAAGGGATTAAATATTTATATAATTAAAAATACATAAATAAATTGATTTTAGGCCTTTAAAAATTATAGAAAAATTATAAATACACTTGTGCATGTCAGTAAATACATGTACAATATATCGAAAATATGTATACATATTTAAAATTTATGAGGAAAAATTGGGTATAAGTGCTTATAACTCCATAGTCGATCAAATCCCGAGGTCACCACCAATATTGAAAGGACTAGATTCTGAAAAGTTCGTATAAAAACCTTTCCCACCGAGTGAGGCTCCGAAGCCGATCCCCAAGAAGTTCTGCATGCCCGAGATTTCTAAATATAATTGGACGACTGATCCAAATAGACACGTCACCTCCTACATATGTGTTATCAAAGGGTATGACTTAGAAGATGACAAGATTGAATATGTCTTGCTAATGAAATTCGGGGAGACCCTGTCGAAAGGGTTCTATGATATGGTAACATAGTATACCACATAATTCTATTGAGTCATTTGCCATGCTTGCAGATTCTTTTGTAAAGTCATACGTCGGGGATCAAGGTTGAAACTAAAAAGTCGGACCTTTTCAAGGTGAGACATAAGGACAACGAGATGCTCGGAGAATTCGTGTCTTGACTACAAATAGAACGGATGGACTTTCCCCCGGTCACCGATGATTGGATTTTGCAAGCTTTCACTCAAGGTCTCAACGTTCGAAGTTTAGTGGCTTCATAGCAGTTCAAGCAGAATTTAATCGAACACCCAACTGTCACTTAGGCTGATGTGCACAATCGGTATCAGTCAAATATCAAGGTCAAGGATGATCGATTGAGCGATTCTTCTGGTCCATTTATCCTATCAAACCTATCAATAGAATCAAGTGGGATATTGACCAAGAACCAAGGTCGAATAGGGATCGATATCAACCATATGATGGAGAGCGTAGGAATAATAGATCTGGGCAAAATTCTACACGAAATGAAAGAAGAAATTATCGAAGTTCAATCTCACTAGGACTCATGAGCAAGAACGACTTCGATAGATTTGTGGGACCCAAAAAGGCACCACAATTGTCAGAGTATAACTTTAATGTTTATCCGGCTACCATCGTATCGGCTATCAGGTGCATCAAATAAACCAAGTAGCCTCAACATTTGCAAACTGATCTAACATAGAGGGATCCTAACCAAATATGCAAATACCATAGCACTCACAACCATAGGATAGAGGACTGTCAAAAATTGAGGGAAGAAGTAGCCTGGTTGTTCAACAATGGTCATCTTAGAGAATTTCTAAGTAACCAAGCTAAGAATCACTTCGGAATAGGGACTCCAACAAACAAAATGAACAAGACAAACCTTAGAACGTCATTCATATGATCACTGGAGGGGTCGATATTCCTCAAGATCCGATGATTAAACACACCCAAGTGTTAATTATAAGAGAAAAATGGACTTAGGATTACTAGAAGGGACTCTATCTTTCAACGACAAGGACGTAGAAGGAATCATGAAACATCATAATGATGCACTAGTAATATCTGTACTTATGAATAAAATTAGAGTTAAACATGAGCTAATTGATCCAGGTAGCTCGACAAACATCATTCGGTCGTGGGTCATAGAATAACTCGGCCTACATGACAGATCATACCTACGCCCTGAGTGTTGAACAGATTCAACATGGCTTGCAAAACTACTAAGGGAGATATAACATTGCCGGTAAACGTTGCAGGTACCACCCAAGAAACCAGATTCTATGTAATCGAAAGGGACATGAGATACAACGCCCTATTTGGGAGACCATGGATCCACAACCTGAGGGTCGTGCCTTCTATCCTTTACCATGTATTATAATTTCCAACACCATAGGGGATAAAGACGATTTACGGGGAGCAACATGCCCCGAAGGAGATGTTTGCCATAGATGAAGTAATTACAATATCAACGTTCCCATCGATAAAGGACTCGGGTTTGAAAGCGAAACATGAAGCAAAATAGCAATCATCGATGCCAGCTTCGGCCCAGTCAAACAAGCGATGGGTTGACGAAGATGATGACTTCGAGGTTCATCGATCCTTTCTTCCCCCCAATGATTTTGATGCTACCAAGTCAATGGTCGAAGAGCTGGAACAAGTCGTGTTGATTGAACATCTACCCAATTGGAAGGTATACCGAGGCACATGGTTAACTCTTGAGCTCAGGAAAAAAATCGTTCAATTTCATACAGCTAATATGGATTGTTTTGCTTGGTCCCATCTTGATATGATAGGGATCCCACTGGAGATCACTACTCACAAACTGAGCTTGGAACCGAAGTCTCGCCTGGTAAAACAGAAAAGGAGACCCCAGTTTGACACCAAGAATGCCTTCATTCAGGACGAGGTAACTAAACTGCTTAAAATAGGGTCCATCCGGGAAGTCAAATATCCGGAATGGTTAGCAAACATGGTAGTAGTTCCTAAGAAAGGGAACAAACTAATAATGTGTGTAGATTATAAGATTTAAATAAGGCATGCCCCAAAGATTCTTTCCCTTTGCCTAACATCGATGATCGATGCCACGACCAGCCACGAGATTCTCAGTTTTCTCGATGCCTACTCTGGGTACAACCAAATACGGATGAACCTGAGTGACCGAGAAAAAACCTCTTTCATTACTAAGTACAGAACATACTGCTATAATATAATGCCATTTTGATTAAAAATGTTTGTGCCACTTACCAACGACTAGTAAATCAAATGTTCGAAGAACAAATAAGGAAAACCATGAAAGTTTCTATTGACGATATGTTACTTAAGTCCCTGCGAGCAGAGGACCATTTAAAGAATTTGCAGGAAACCTTTAGTATATCAAAGAAATAAAAAATGAAGCTGAATCCAAAAAGTATTCGTTTGGGATCAGATTCAGTAAATTTCTCGGTTTCATGGTACCCGACCGAGGGATCGAGATCAACCCTGACAAGATCAAAGTAATCATGGATATGACGGTAATGGATAATGTGAAGGTTGCATAAAGGCTAACCGGGCATATTTTAGCCTCGGGGTGACTTATCTCGAGATCGTCCGATAAAAGCTATCAATTTTTCTTGTTGCTGAAAAAGAAAAACAACTTCACATGGACCCCAAAATGTGAACGAGCCTTAAAAGAACTTAAAAGATACTTATAGAGCCTACCATTGCTTCACATACCGAGGGAAGATGAATGACTATACTTGTATTTAGCGGTATCAGAAATATCGGTAAGTGGAGTCCTAGTCCGAGAAGAACAAGGTACATAATTTCCAATTTATTATGTTAGTAGGACCTTAGGTGAGGCCGAAACTATATATCCTCACATAGAAAAATTGGCACTCACCTTGCTAAGTGCCTTTTGGAAACTGAAGCCGTATTTTTAGTGCCATTCTATATGTGTTGTGACAACTTACCCTTTACAAAATATAATGCAAAAACCTAAACTCTCGGGATGACTAGCAAAATGGGTTGTAGAAATTAGTGGGTACGATATTGAATATCAACCCCGAAGAGCTATCAAATCTCAAATTTTGGCAAATTTTGTGTCTGACTTTACGTCGGCCCTAATACCCGAAGTCGAAAGAGAGTTGTCTATAAACTTGAGAATGTCTTCAGGAATTTGGACCCTTTTTACAAATGGTGCCACGAATGTAAAAGGGTCCGGACTTGGCATCGTACCGAAGAAACCACATGTAATATAGTTAGATAATATATTTGAATGTAAAATTGACTAACAATGACGTCGAATATGAGGACATAATTGCAGGACTCGAACTGGCTAAAGGCTTGGGGGCGGAGGTGATCAAAGCTTAAGTGTGACTCTCTCCTTGTAGTGAACCAAGTTAACGGAACATTTGAAGTTAGAGAAGAAAGAATGCAAAGATACCTAGACAAGTTACAAGTAGCATTACATCGGTTCAAAGAGTGGACTTTGCAGCACGTGCCTCGAGATCACGATACTAAGGCCGACGCCCTCGCAAACTTAGGATCATCGGTCGAAGACGGCGAGCTCAACTTGGGGGCAGTCGTATAGCTCATGAGGTCGGTATTAGAAGAAGGTCACACCGAAATAAACTCTACAAGCTTGACTTAGGATTGGAGAAATAAATACATAGAGTATTTGAACGTCAGGAAACTTCCCTTAGATCCAAAGGAATCGAGGGCCCTGCGCACAAAGGTAGCCCGATTTAGCTTGTCTGAGGATGAAACCTTGCTCAGGAGAATGTTCGATGGCCTGTTAGCAATATGCCTGGGATCGGGAGATACCGAGTACATTTTGAGTGAAGTCCACGAAGGCACATGCGGGAACCACTCTGGCACCGAATCATTGGTTCGAAATGTAATCAAAGTCGGCTATTACTGGGTCGATATGGAAAAAGATGCGATGGAGTTCGTGCAAAAATATGACAAGTGTCAAAGACATGCTCCGATAATTCATCAACCCGGAGAGCTGTTGTATTCAGTTTTATCACTATGTCCATTCATGAAATGGGGGATGGATATCATCGGACCTTTTCCATCGGTGTTAGGTAAGGCTTAATTTATTTTGTTTATGACTAACTATTTCTCTACATGGGTAGAAGCACATGCATACCAGAAGATCAGGGAGAAGGAAGTCATCGACTTTATTTGGGCCCACATCATATGTCGATTCGGTATACCATCTGAAGTTGCATGTGACAATGGAAAACAATTTATCGGCAACAAAGTGACCAAATTTCTCAAAGACCATAAGATCAAAAGGATCTTATCAACACCTTATTACCCTCGTGGGAATGGACAAGCCGAATTGACCAACAAAACCATAATCAAAAACCTCAAGAAAGGGTTGACTGACGCCAACGGGAAGGAAAGAGATTCTGTCCGAAGTTCTTTAGGCGTATTGCACAACTTTGAAGTCTAGTACTAGGGCTACCTCGTTCTCGTTGGTTTACAGATCCGAAGCTTTAATACCAGTGGAAGTCGGAGAGCTGAGTATCACATTCTAATATGAAAGTAAGGAATCGAATGACGAGGCCATGAATACAAGCTTTGAGTTATTGGATGAACAACGTGAAAATGCCCTTGTTCGATTGGCTACCCAAATAGCAACAGACCGAAAAGTATTACAATCGAAGGGCCAACTCGATATTTCAATGTTGGGTACTTAGTGTTGAGGAAGGTCACATTAAACACCCGGAACCAAACAAATGGAAATTGGGTCCGAACTAGGAAGGGCCACACCATATTCTCGAGATCACATGGAAAGGATCCTATAAGCTCGAAAGGATAAATGGAGAATAACTATCGAACAATTGTAACGTAACTCATCTTAAACGATATTACTTTTAAGGCCATTTCAATTCTTTCAATTATTCACTAAAACTTTTAGGTGATCGACAAGGAGCAGCACGAAGCCTTTAGGTTTGAAAGCACGCATTGCACTCTTTTTCCCTTGAACAATTTTTGTCCCAAATTGGGGTTTTCGACAAGGTTTCTAAGGATGTTGACTTAGAATCAAAGGCCGATTGTGAATTGGTATCAAAGACTTCACTAACAGTGTCCAAGGTTCCTCTACAATTAACATCAAATACTAGGGGGCCTTACTCTTGGATATTAACTTTTTTTGCAAGGAAATCAATTTTTAATATAAGGGTCTTGATATGTAAGATTTGTTATAAAGGCTAAATGGTCAAAATGAACCGGGCCCACATAAGTTATTCGAGCCCTAACATAAAACATGTACGCATGTATAACTATTTCTTTATAAGAATAAAGAGAAGTACTTTCCTTGCAATCATTTATGTCTTAGAAAAATCTCCACTTTACAATTTCGTAGTTTCGATCTCTCAAGGAAACAAGCTTAAGGGCCAATTATTACCATAGATCGGATGATCACTCCTACACTCAGGGACTGCTATCTGAGAAAAAAAAAACTTAAACTATTGAGCGTCGGGGGTATAAGACCTCTTAGCCAACCCTCGAATTTTAAAGGCCACGAGTATACCCACTCAGGGACTATTTTCTTGGGCAAGCCTGGATAACTTGGGAAAGTAAGCTCACTGGTCCCGAATTAAAAGGCTACGGCTGCATTAACACGGATCGAAGACGTCCAAGAATCGTAACAAAAATAGGCCTTCAAAATATTCATAACCGATTTTAAAGACTACCCTCGACAAACTATAGTGTGAGTTACTTGCTTTGGAGAAGGTTCGTGGTAAGCTCGAAACTCCAAGATAACTCAAAACAAAAATAATGTAAAGGTAAGGTTGTTCGAACTAACACAACCCAAACTATTTTATGCTAAGGCATCCCGACCTTTGTAAATCCAAGAAATAAACAAAGGAAAAATTCGAAAGCCAAAAGGGGAAAAGTCGTTTATATATTTACACAATGGTCTTTACAAAAGCCAAAATGGCCCAACTCGAAAAAATCTACAACGGCCAAAATGGCCTAAAAAGATGCAAAGGGAAAGCAAAAAGTACAAAGACCTAAATGTCTTGGTATTCATCATAGGCAAAATCTTCGCCCTCGGGATCTTCCCCGCCTTTTGACTCACTTAAACTATCTGAGTTTTCCTCGGGAAAGGCCAGCTTTCAAGCCCTGGTTTCCTTGCTTTGGCGTTCTCGAGCTCAGCCAGTATATCAAAGCCCCGAGCATGGACTCCCTTGAGTGTTTCACTTCGATCTTGCCAATTTGCATGATTCACCATGCTTTTGGCCTACGCCTGGATGGCCTCGACATTGACCTTGTACTGGATCACATTATCTTGGACCTTGGTGTTTGCCGCGGCCACCTAAGATTTTTCCCCCTCGAGCTCATTGACCAAGTTAGTTAATTGGGATTGAAGCTCCTCTATTTTCTTGGCTTGCACCGAGACCTTCTCTCTTGCAACCCGGAGCTGGGACTCAGTCGACTCCAACTCTTCTTGGACGGCCTTCTTTTTCGAGGCTAAGATGTCCATATTCTTCTTGAACTATTTAGCCTCGGCTCATATTGCATCTATTTGTTTCTGAAGATCCCATATCTATTCGAGCCACTACTAGGTATTTCCACACGATCTAACGAACGGGCCCATAAAATCAATGACCCATACATCAAAGATATCAACCTCAAGAATGGTATTGAGAGGCATCTCATATTTCTTCAAAATTCCACCCGCTCTTTGACATTTGTCACGCCTCTTCATGAGATCACTTGCATCTTTGTACAAAGTTGGCCAATAAAACTCACAACTAATAACTTTGGAAACGGTCCTCACCCTACCATGATAGCCACCATAGGGAGAGGAATGACAAGCCTCCAAGATACTCAATTGCTCTTCCTATGGAACACACCTTTGGATCACATTATCCGTGATAATCTTGAACAAATACGGATCATCCCAATAGAAATCCAAACAATCCCCTTTGAACTCACGCCCCAGCTCACCCGGCCTCACCCCCCTTTTTCTTTAATGTTTTAATCTTAACCGTAGATTCACCTTGATCCAACGGTGGAGATCAATTCATCCTCACCCGTTCCAGGTAACCCGATCCAGGTCCGGACCGACCCAGTCCCGCATAGACACACAAACGGTGTCGTTTGGATAAGTGGAAGATCCAGGCCGTTGATCTCATTTGATCAAACGGCCAGGATTAAATCCCAGCCCCACTATATATACTAAAAGACCTACCCAGCCCCCCTAAGCCAGACCCCCCCCCCCCTTTCTCTCCTTCATCGTCTCTCTCACAGAGACGATTAACCCCCGCCGTGCCTCCGCCGCACACCGCCTGCCGGAAATCGCCTCGCGGCGGTTCCGGTAGGCCAATGGCCACCAAATTAACACCATAGACTCCCCTCACCTCCCTCTACACGAATCCCCTAACCGTTAGTCTCGAATCATTCCCGAGCTCTTCGAATATTAGATCGAAGCTCGCCGGAATTTGAAGTTCTATGCCAATGGCCACCAAATTTTCACCAGCTCTTCCCTTCACCTCCCTCATACCCCCACAGGCTGTAGTTTTGGTCGAATCTTGTTGGAACTAGTCGAGCCCCAAATCCGAGGCTATGAACCCTAAATTCATTTCTTGCCTAATTGAGGTCTAATAGACCTTAATTGGGATGTTTTCACTATTGAAAACATCTCAATTAAGGTCCATTGGCCTCAAAGAACAAAGGTCCGAGCCAAATTGAATCCAAGATGGGTCCGAGGTTCATTCGAATGCAATTTTCTCCTTACATGGTATTTTTCCTTTCCTTCTTCATATGTTAGTGTGATTAATGACATAAATTCTATCCTTTATCTTCTCTTTTAATTTTTTGCTTTGTTCTTCATCTCTTTGGGACCGTTTTATTTGGTCAATTATTCGTCTGTATCGTTTGTTTGATTGCGTATGTGTTCAAATGCGTATTCGCTTCGATTAGCGTCGTCGAATACTTAGTTTCAATTGTTGCCGAGATTTTTAAATTCACTGTTTTATCGGCTAAACTGTTATCATTGCTATGTGTTGTGTTGATTAAATGTCGTCGTTTGAATTCACGAGTTTCGTTGTTTGAAAGCCCGGGCGGTGGGTCATCACTGTGTTGAATTGTTTGATTGGGTAGTTTCTGATTTGTATTTGATTCTGGATTCTGAATTAACAATGATGTTTGGATATAGTTGTTTGTTAGTATAGGATTGAATGGTGTAATTGATAAAAGATAGTGCACTAAGACTGCTGTGGGAACCTGCTGTACAGCAGAGTTCACCACCAATTGTCCCCTGCTGATAATGTTAATTAAAAGAACCCATGATCAGACACAATATAGTGGCAAAACCAGTGTCAGGACTGCCAGAGAATATCATGGGCTGGCAGAGAAGGGTATGGGCAGGGGGTCTTCTGATTATTATATCTTAGGGTGTCTTGGTTTCTCAAGTATAAGTATAGGGTTGAAGGGAATAGGCAGGGACTGGTTTTTGAGCTTTAAGAGAGTAGCACACATTAGGAGAAGCAGAGGCAGAAGTACACACACACATAGATCCGGGGTACTGTTCCATTGAAGTTTTGGTTACTGTTGTTGTTGTTGTTTGTGAGAGAAGGCTATTTGCTTGCTGTTTTTGTTTGCTGAGGTGATTGTGGTTCTGTTTTTGTTACGGCTGATTCTGGTATTGATTTTGCTGCTGCTGTGTTGTTGTTGTGTACTGCTGTGGGTGTTGGTTTGGGTGCTGAGTGTTGTGGGGATTGATCACTGGTCTGTGGCTGTGTTGTTTTGCTTGCTGGGCTACTGCTACTTTTTCTTCTCCTGTCATTGCTGCTGGTCCATTACTGCTGTGGCTGTAAACTGCTTGCCATCACTGACCTCCTTTCTTTCTTCTTCCATACTCCAGGTACACATCCTGTTATGATAGCTTCTTGGTTCGGAAAAGAATGAAGCCTGATTCTCTCTTTTAAACCTGTTTAACATATGTAGTTGTCCAATGCTTCGTATGTTTGTATGAGTACATGTAATTAAACCTGCCTTATTGGTTTGGGTTGAAGAATGCATTCAGGGATAAGTAAACTGTTAGAGCTAAGATGGAAATGTATTTAGATAAAATGTACGTCTTTGGACATATATATAAATCTGAACTGTTCCTGTGGTATCTGTGTTTAAATCTTCTCTATTCATGATATGTGATTTCTAAATCTGTCAATACCCGATCTTGTGTTAAAATTGAGATTAATCATCTGTCTAAGTAGGAAGTTTAGGACGATTTGAACCCCGTGGGGAATGATATCTTGAAGTCGCAAAATAAGTGCCAGTTGCTCTTTGAATGATATCTAGAATTCAAAGTAAGTCTTTCATGTAAATGTTCACCCTAGTCGGGAATCTGCTCACTTAGTTGTCCGGTCGTATGTTTACTCGAATCGATTATAGTTGAATACGACTTTGTCATATTATAGAAATTGGTTCGTTATTCTTCAACTGAACGACACAATTAGATTAAAGTAATCGGGGGTGCACTTCGTGTGACCCGACTCCAATTTTGAATAAGGTTAAATAAAGCGTGTCAGGAACCACAGGCGCATTTCATGTAGTGTGGCTTGCGACATGCTCTAAATAATTTCGAATCAACTTTTAAATAAATATAGCGGGATGGAGGTTGCTTTAAAATTAGAATTAGAGGCGCACCTCGCCTAATAAGTTACAAAAATCACGGGGCCCTCGTAAATATGTGCAAAAAATATTTAGATTTCGAGATGTGCCGTTTCTTAGCGAATTTCGTGGCCTTCTCAAAAGTGCAAATAAGTAGTCGCTCTAGGCGCGTATTTTAATTCTACCTTTTTAAATGCGGGTGTGCATTTCATGCGACCCAAATCCAAATCCCAAATGTCGAATAAGAATATGTCGAGGATCCGGGTGCATTTCATGTGACGTGATTCGAAACATATTTTTAGGCAATTTTTTTCTCTCGTAAATCATAATAATAATAAAAGCAGTAAAGGGATATTAATTTGCATTAGGTACATAACTGTAAAAAAATCAGATAAATAAGCCGAACACGACAGTTGAGCGACCGTGCTAGAACCACGGAACTCGGGAATGCCTAATACCTTCTCCCGGGTTAATAGAATTCCTTATCCGGATTTCTGGTTCGCGGACTGTTAAATAGAGTCAATTCTTCTCCTCAATTCGGGATTTAACCGGTGACTTGGGACACCATAAATCTCCCAAGTGGCGACTCTGAAATAATTAAATAAATCCCGTCTCGATTGTCCTTTAATTGGAAAAACTCTTTGCACCCTCGCGGGTGCGGTAAAAAAGAGGTGTGACAGCTCTGGCGACTCTGCTGGGGACTGCTTTCAGAATTCGAGCTCGGAATAATTGTCGTATTTGGCTTATTTATTATCTGATTTTATTGCATGTTTGTATTAATGTGCTAAATATTGTTTTTACTGCTTTGATATTTTGTGAACTGTACATATAAATTGTGCCGGAACCAATCTCCTCTCCGAGTCTTCTAAATCATGAAGAAGGGTGCACTTCGTGTGACTTCTTTTCTGTATAGTGTCTAATTCCCATTTTAGAACGAGGTTTGGATAAGTTGCAAAACCGGTGAAGCTTCTGTATTCCCGGATTGCTGCCTCCTCCTCGGCTCGAGCTGTCCGCTCGGGTAAGCCAGGTCTAGTACAATAAACCCAGGTTTTGAACCTAGAATAACAAAGCTTCATGTCGGATCCCTAGTAGGAACGTTTATTTGCATCATGTTGCATTTGGCTTAGGGGACTCAACACAGGGGTTGGGTCCGTCTAGGACAGGTGACCTGAAATGAAAAGACTATCCTGCTGCATACTGTTTGTCTTACGCATTTATCCGTTATAGACTTGCATGCTGACCGGCTTTAGAAATTAAAAAAAAAAAAAAAAAAAAAAGAAAGAGGGAAAAAAGGAAAAAGTGTGTTTTATTCTTGAGATAGATAAAAATAGTTTACTTGTTTTCCTTTAGTAAAATGAATAAATAAATAATGTAGTTTGTTTCATTAAAACCGAACTACGTGGGTTTGATTCTCATTGGATGTGAGATACGTAGGCAACCTCCATCAGGTCCAACTTCACCTTTTGAAAAATGGCCAAAATAGCAAAACTAACTTTTGTACTAAATAAGTCGGTGACGCTGTTTTCAAAAATAGCCGAATGTTCCCGAAAGGGACGCCGGAAGGCTGATTTCGTATAAACGGCCACCTTTGGGTCAATTTTGATTTCGATCAATTTACCCCACAGCCTTAAAAGCCTTCGTCCCCGAGACGTTGAAAGGCCGTGATTGAAAACTGATTTTTTTTTTTTTTTTAGCAAAACAAAGTTGTTTTTCTTATTTCAATCACCTTAATAAATGTGCAGGATGAGCACGAATCAGAATAAATCATTTTCAATCTTTAGCGAGGTCCCTCGGCAGCTCCGTATATGGTGGAACGATTTGGAAGACAGTAGCAAAAAGGTAGTGGGGAGAATTTTGGGAGGTTTGGTTGATCTGTTGAATATCGAGCCAAGGAAAGACATCATCAATGCACTGGTATCTTTCTGGGATCCGACCCGCAATGTGTTCCGTTTTGTTGACTTTGAACTGACGCCCACATTAGAGGAAATTGCGGGCTATGCAGGACTAAATGGGAAATTAAGAGGGCAATACCTGCTCTCACCAAGACCGGTATCTCCACATGGGTTTCTGGATTTGCTTAGTATTAGTCGGAAGGTGAAAAATGATGATCTGCTGAAAGGATGTTGCGATCTCCAATTCTTATACCAACGGTACGGCACTCCTCGGGGTTTTGAAGAGTCAAACCTTGGACTAACTCACGCAGGGAATAGAACCAAGTGGGAGGCCAGACGAATTCTAGCATTCATAACGACATTCTTGGGGATTGTGATTTGTCCACGCGAAGATAAGAAAATAGAGATAAATCTGGTAGGAATAGCCGATGTTGCAATCAAAAAGGCTATCAGCACGGTGGTCCCTTTGGTTTTGTCCGAAATCTATCGAGCCTTGACTGTATGCCGAGAAGGGGGCAATTTCTTCCAAGGATGCAATCTGTTACTCCAATTATGGATGCAAGAACACCTCCGTCACCGAACACAATACATGAACCATGGGTTGACCGGAAAAAACTGTATCAGGGGTTTCGAAGAACGGATGATGGGTGCTGTATTCCCTGAAGGCGTCGAGGCATGGCTTGCACGGCTGAGCTCAATAGAAGCCGATCAGATTGAATGGGCGTTCGGGTGGTTACCCGATACTGAAGTAATATATATGGCAGCCGAGGAGTGTTATATTCTTCTGATGGGGATCCGCCGTGTCCAACCATATGTCCCTCATCGTGTATTACGTCAACTAGGAAGGTTTCAGGTTATTCCTACCGATCAAGACCCGAGGAAGTACGCCATTGAGTTGAGCCCAGGAGTCGTATTCCCCGAAGAGAAGATTAGAAAGCTGTGGCATGAATGTAGGTTCCTTGAGCCTAAAACCATGGTCCGGGAACTAGCTAAGGGAGAGGTGGACCCAAAGTACAATGTGTGGTTCGGAAAAAGATTTCAGATTCGTCGGAAATGTTCTAAAAGAGCCCATGTCCAACAGTTCACGGAAGATTCACGGGAACAATGGGATTGGTTAGCAAAGGAGGAGGGGTACAGGACGAAGATTGGCAGGATAGAACAGCAGGTCCGGGACCTCCAATTCGAGAAGAACATGCAAGCCGCCACCGACGAAGGAGACAAAAAGAAGTTGGCACAAGAAAATGACTTCTTGAGAGCTCAAATCCAGCAAATGAAAAGGGATGCCTGACAGACAGTTGAGGAGTCGGGCAGACGAAAAATTGATAAAGGGTTTGAGAAGCCAAGTCACCGATATCCAAAGAGAATTGGACGAGTCGAAAGCCCGGACAACGAGGATCCATGCTAGCTGGAGAAAGGAGGCACATCAACATGCACTTCACCTAAAACGGGTGGAAGAAGATTACACCGAGATCATCACTAGTCTGAGGGAAGCAAATGTTGTCCTCAGGGAGCGGGTTTTCAAGCAAGCCCAAGATGCCAGAGCGGACCTCGACCGTTGCCACAATTTGATGGCCCGACTGCAAGGACAAGTGGATAGGCTCCTAGACCAAGTCACCAACAATGCTCGAAGATTGGGGGCGAAAAGCCAGCAGATAGAGCGGTTACTCGGAGAAAGGGACATGATCAAAGACAGAATTGGAGAAATCGGGCACTATGTCACCATGAAGTGCCTAGCTTGTGAACGAATGCCCCGCGCCGACCTTTTCGCTTCAATTATGGGTTATGTTCATTGGATCATGGAAGAGTTGAGGGGACTGCACAAGGACCTCACACCAAGGCCCGCGGCAAGGCCGAATGATACCTCGCGGGCCCCCAGGAATTTTAGAGCATTAGATTTTTGATTAAAGTGTATTTTTGAGATCTTGGGTCAAGCTAGTTGGCAGTTTTATTTTTACTTTTTCGAGTCAAGCACTTCTTTTGCTGATTGTTGTAAGACATGTTTTGTAACTTTAAGTTTTCATTTGATATAAAAGTTACTGAATTTTGCCACAATCTTGTAACCAGAACTACGCTCGGTCTGATTCACGCGGGGTCGTGATACGTAGGCAATCCACATAAGATTCGACCACCACTAAAAGGAAAAGAATGCAAAGGTTAATAACAATAAGGCTTTCAAGGATAAAAGAAAAGAAGAAAAAAAAAGAGAAAAGAAAAAGAAAAAAAGGGGCTGGAATGACGCATGTTAAGAGTGCATGTAGAAAAGGTTATTTGGTTAGGTGCATTGCATCCAACGTGCTATAACATATCTGTCAAACTCGGTAAACTAACAAGTTTGTTGCATTTCCAGAAAAGTTTAGCAGTTGGTTTGACAGAATATACTGGCCAACCATCATTACCGTACTAGATCCAAAGGACCGATTACAATAAGCATGTCTAGTTCGGGTAAGAGCCTCGAGGAAGAAAAATCAGAGTTACAAATCATGAAAGAAGAGGTAGACCGATTGAAACAACAGATAACAGAGATGCACCTGGCCTGGGCCAGGGAACAGTCTTCACCAAACCGCCCTACTCTCGCCTCAGCTCCCGAACATCCGCCCATCGATCCTTCAACAAGCGCCCCAAGCTATCCATACTTTCAGGGGGAAAACCCATATGCCACCCACATTCCACCGACCAAACCAAATCCTCCTCCAGCCACCCCTGTTTTTGTGGCACCTCCACCTGCTCCTCTGCAAAGGCCGGCCAGCGAGCCATATGTTCAGATCCATGACAACTCTTACTATCCTCCAGAGCCTACTTTTAGGGCTCCTGAACCGCAATCACATACCCCTCATTGGGATAATCCGGCAGAACCGGAAAAGTACTTCCAAAGTTCAGAACATGAGGAAGTTATCAGAAAAGTTAAAAGCCTGGAGCAGTCCTTCAGGAACATGCACGGTTTGGGTAATCAGGTCAGTGTCGCTTACAAAGATCCGTGCCCGTTCCCCGACGTCCAATTACCGGCCGGGTTCAAAATGCCCAAGTTTGACCTATACGAGGGGCACGGTGATCCTGTAGCCCACCTCCGAGGGTTTTGTAGTAAAATGCGAGGAGCCGGAGGACGGGATGAGATTCTGATAGCTTACTTCGGTCAGAGTCTGGGAGGATCTGCACTGGAGTGGTACACTAGACAGGACCCCAGCAGATGGTTTACGTGGGATGACTTGGCTCAAGCTTTTATCGGGCAGTTCCAGTACAATCTTGAAATAATCCCCGACCGCTTATCATTGCTAAAATTAGAGAAGAAACCCGCTGAGAGTTTCGGAGAATTTGGTTTCCGCTGGAGGGAACAGGCAGCAAGGGTAGATCCGCCCATGAGAGAGAGAGAGATGGTGGATTACTTCTTGCAAACACTAGAACCAACCTATTTCGGACATCTGGTAACGTCCGTGGGCAAATCATTCACTGAGGTGATAAAAATGGGGGCTATGATCAAGGAAGGTTTGAAGGCCAACAAGATCATGAGCTAATCAGCATTGAAGGCCACCACTCAGGCTATCCAAAGTGGTACTGGAGGAGTATTAGGGAAAAAGAGGAAAGAGGAAGTCGCGGCAGTCGAGTCCGGGGCATGGTTCAGAAATAGAGGCCCCGCACCCCAATATAGCCCGCCCCGGCCTCACCACCAAAATTACTCCCACAATCCATACAACCACCCGCAACATTACTATCCCGCACCCGACCCCCATTTTACTGTCCACCACGCACAGTCCTATTCTGCACCTCCTGTCCATGCACCATGGCGTGCGCCAAACCCGCAGAACAATTATCCACCCCCAAGAGCTTACAGGAACCCCTCGAGCGCGAGTTTTCGTCCGAACCAGGCATTCAGGGGCGACAGGGCGCCGAGGCCAAAGACTTTCACTCCCTTGGGAGAGTCTTACACCAGTCTGTTCTACCGGTTGAAGCAAGTAGGGTTGCTAAATCCGGTTGAAGCTAAGCTACCAAACCCTCTTCCGAAGAACCTGGACCATTTAGTAAATTGTGCCTACTGCTCGGGATGTCCGGGACACGATACGGAAAAGTGTTGGAGGTTGAAGACGGCCATCCAGGAGCTCATTGACACTCGCAGGATTGAGGTCCAGACTCCAACAGAGCCCAACATCAACCAAAACCCGCTTCCAACTCATCATGAGACCAACATGATCGAGTTGGTACGAGCGGAGGAAGGAAAGGAGGAAGCCTCTCAGACTGTAATGATGATTAAGTCTAGCGGGGTAGGAATGAGAAAAGGGCCAAGCTTTGATGAGTCGCCCAGTTGCAAGAAGGACATACCAGGAGGGTCGGAAGTAGGAAAGGGAAGTGTGAGCGGAGTACCGATGAGGCCGGGGGAGGCAAAGATAGTTGTACCAGGGGCAGCAATCAAGCCCATTTTGACGGTAGCAGGCGTTTGAATGGATCCTTTCATCATCAAGCCAGCAATACAGTTGCCAATAACTGATAGCAGGGCCGTTCCATGGAATTATGCTCGGATTACAACGACCTACAAAGGAAAGGAAGTGAAAGAGGAAGTTTGCGAAGCGCAAGGTTTGACCCGCTCGGGGAGATGTTTTGCCCCTGCGGAATTGAGGAAGATCACTCCGGCAACATTGAAAAAGCCGATAACCGATGAAGAGGCGGAAGAATTCTTGAAAAAGATGAAGCTGCATGACTATTCTGTCGTAGAGCAGTTGAAGAAGACTCCGGCGCAAATATCATTGCTATCCTTGCTGATACATTCCGAGGAACATCGGCAAGCTTTGATGAAAGTCCTGAATGAGGCACATGTACCGGATAAAATCTCAGTGGGTCATTTGGAGAAGATCACCAATAGGATCTTCGAAGCGAATCGGATCACCTTCACCGATGATGAATTGCCCGAGGAGGGCACCGAGCACAACAAGGCTTTATATCTTACGGTAAAGTGTGAAGAGGCGGTGGTTACCAAAGTCCTTGTCGATAATGGGTCCAGTGCTAACATTTGTCCTCTCTCTACACTGGACAAGTTGAAAGTGAACATCGGCAGGATACGCAAGAACAGCATATGCGTTCGAGGGTTCGATGGGGGAGGCAAGGCATCGGTTGGGGACATAGTGTTAATCTTGACGATTGGGCCAGTGGAGTTCACCATGGAATTCCAGGTGCTGGACATGGTGGTGTCATATAACCTTCTGATAGGGCGACCATGGATCCATGCCGCAAGAGCAGTTCCATCCAGCTTACACCAACTCGTCAAGTTTGAGTGGGACCAACAGGAGATCGTCGTCCATGGAGAGAGTGATCTACAACCAGGCACCATCGTCCCCTTTGTTGAAACAGAAGAAGATGTTGGGCCGTGGGTGTACCAGATCTGCGATGTGGTATCCGCCAACCGAGTTCCAGAAGGGGAATGTATTCCCGATGACAGAACAATTACTGCAGATGTCATGGTGGCTCATGAAATGTTGCGACATGGTTTCATACCCGGCAAAGGTTTAGGTGCATCTCTGCAAGGAATCATACAACCGGTATCAGTGGTCGAGAACTTGGGAACCTTCGGCTTGGGATTCAAGCCAACATCAGAGGACATCCGGCGAGCCAAGAGGAGTAAGCGGAAGACATGGGTGCTCCCGAAGCCTGTTCCACGCCTTTCCCAATCTTTCTTCAGGTCTGGAGTAAGAGGACATCCGACGACAAAGATTCCCGGTCCTACGATTAGGCCAGATGAAGAGTTCTTCAGGAAGTTCGAGGACCTATTCACGGATGTATGTATGCTCGAGGATGGTGAAGGATCCAGCCGTGCCGAAATACAGTTTGTGGGACCAAAAGCAAAACTGAATAATTGGAAGGCTACTCCTCTCCCCGTCCGGAAGGAGTCTTGGTAGTTTGTTTTGGATTGTTTTCTTTCGAAATTCTGTGTTGGGGGTTGTCCCCGGAGTAAAATCCAGTTGTTTTAGTTCATTTTGATTTAAGTTTGCAAGTTTGTTTTCCTTGTACCGTTCCCATTAATGAAATTTGGTTCCCTTCGTGTCTAATTTTGTTTATTTTTCCTTCTTTTTACTTTTCCGAACAGCCTTCTTTCAACTGATCTTAATGATATGGCGTGCTTAAAGATTAATCAACCCAGTCTAGAAAGTCAATCGGGTTTGGAAATAATAACGCATGAAATAAGAAGTGACGAGAGTGAGTCAGAGTACGGCGATGATGAAGCCGTAGAAGAAATCGGTGAAGAATTAAGTCACTTCGAGGAAAAACCCAAACCAAATTTAAATGATACCGAGGCCGTTAATCTGGGGAATGCGGATGACGTCAAAGAAACCCGAATAAGTGTCCATATTGAACCCAATCTGAGAGAAGAGTTGATCAAAACACTCATGGAGTTTAAAGACATTTTCGCATGGTCGTACGACGACATGCCGGGACTCAGCACTGATCTAGTGGTTCATAAATTACCCACTGATCCGGCATATCCTCCCGTCAAGCAAAAACTACGGAAATTCAAGACGGAGATGAGTGTGAAGATTAAGGAGGAAGTAACCAAGCAGTTGCAGGCGAAAGTCATTCGTGTCACTCGATACCCCGAATGGTTGGCTAACGTAGTACCGGTGCCAAAGAAAGACGGAAAGATCAGAGTATGCGTGGACTATCGCAATCTCAACAAGGCTCCTAAGGATAATTTCCCACTTTCCAATATCCATATCCTAATTGATAATTGCGCCGGACGCGAAATCGGATCCTTTGTGGATTGCTATGCGGGATATCATCAGATTTTGATGGATGAAGAGGACGCAGAAAAGACGGCTTTTATCACACCGTGGGGAACTTATTGCTACCGAGTGATGCCGTTCGGTTTGAAGAATGCGGGGGCAACATATATGAGGGCGATGACTACGGTATTCCATGACATGATACACAAGGAAATTGAAGTGTACGTGGATGATGTGATCGTAAAATCCAGACGTCAAGAAGACCATGTTGCTGACCTCAGGAAGTTCTTTCAAAGACTTCGAAGGTACGACATCAAGCTCAATCCGGCCAAATGCGCATTCGGAGTTCCATCAGGAAAGTTGCTAGGATTCATCGTCAGCCGACGAGGCATTGAGTTGGACCCATCCAAAATCAAGTCCATTCAAGAGCTACCCCCGCCAAAGAAGAAAACAGAGGTAATGAGTCTGTTGGGAAGGTTAAATTACATCAGTAGGTTTATTGCTCAACTTACAGCAACCTGTGAACCCATATTCCGTCTGTTGAAGAAAGACGCCGCGATAGAATGGACGGCAGAATGTCAGGAAGCGTTTGACCGGATCAAAGGGTATCTGTCAAATCCACCCGTACTAGTTCCGCCTGAGCCAGGTAGACCCCTGATTCTTTATCTGACGGTCTTGGAGAATTCGTTTGGCTGCGTACTGGGGCAGCATGATCTTACTGGCAGGAAGGAACGGGCCATTTACTACCTCAGTAAGAAATTTACAGTCCACGAGGTCAAGTACACTCATCTAGAAAAGACATGTTGCGCCCTGACTTGGGTAGCCCAAAAGCCGAAACACTATTTGTCTTCTTACACCACTTACCTCATTTCGCGTTTGGATCCGTTGAAGTATATTTTCCAGAAACCTATGCCTACAGGGAGGTTAGCAAAATGGCAAATATTACTTACGGAGTTCGACATCATATACGTAACAAGGACGGCTATGAAAGCTCAAGCCCTGGCCGATCACTTAGCCGAGAATCCCGTTGACGACGAATATGAACCTTTGAGGACGTATTTTCCAGACGAAGAAGTATTGCAAATTGAGGGGTTAGAACTAACCAAGGATCCAGGGTGGAAGCTCTTCTTCGACGGAGCGGCGAACGCAAAGGAGTCGGAGTAGGGGCTGTGCTCATATCTGAAACAGGACATCATTATCCTGTTACTGCTCAACTGCGTTTTCACTGTACCAATAATATGGCCGAGTACGAGGCATGTATCTTGGGGTTGCGATTAGCGGTGGACATGGATGTACAGGACGTCTTGGTCTTGGGGGACTCGGACCTTCTGGTACATCAGATTCAGGGAGAATGGGAAACCATAGATCTAAAGCTTATCCCATATCGTCAGTGTTTGCATGATTTGACCAAACGCTTTCGATCGGTAGAATTCGAGGCACATCCCAAGGATGCATAATGAGGTTGCCGACGCGTTGGCTACTTTAGCATCGATGCTACATCACCCGGACAAGGTTCGTGTCGATCCGTTACATATCCAGGTCCGGAATCAACATGCTTATTGTAATGTGATAGAGGAAGAGGTGGATGGTGAGCCGTGGTTTCATGATGTCAAGGAATACCTCAGGTTAGGAGTATACCCAGAGCAAGCAACCGGAGATCAAAAGCGAGCTATTCGGCGGTTGGCAAACGGATTTTTCCTTAGTGGAGGGGTGCTGTACAAAAGAACCCCGGACTTGGGATTGTTGAGATGTATAGATGCAAATCAAGCCACAACAGTGATGACAGATATACACTCGGGAGTTTGCGGACCACACATGAGCGGATACGTATTGGCAAAGAAGATTCTTCGAGCAGGATATTACTGGCTCACGATGGAGCGTGATTGTATAAATTTCGTGCGAAGATGCCATCAGTGTCAGATACACGGAGACTTGATTCATTCTTCACCAACTGAATTGCACACAATGTCAGCACCATGGTCGTTTGTTGCATGGGGCATGGATGTTATTGGACCTATAGAGCCTGCGGCTTCCAATGGTCACAGGTTCATTCTGGTAACGATCGATTATTTTACCAAGTGGGTGGAGGCCAAAACATTCAAATCGGTGACCAAGAAGGCGGTGGTGGATTTCGTACATTCCCACATCATCTGCAGGTTTGGAATTCCAAAGATAATCATGACAGATAACGGTGCCAATCTTAACAGCGGATTGATGAAGGAGGTCCGCCAACAGTTCAAGATCACACACCGAAATTCCACACCGTATCGTCCCAAAGCAAATGGTGCGGTTGAGGCAGGCAAACAAGAATATAAAGAAGATATTGAGGAAGATGGTAGAAGGGTCTAGGCAGTGGCATGAAAAGTTACCATTTGCGCTGTTGGGTTATCGCACTACCGTCCGGACTTCGGTAGGTGCAACTCCTTACTTGTTGGTATACGGGACCGAAGCAGTAATACCCGCAGAAGTTGAGATTCCATCCCTCCGAATCGTCGCTGAAGCTGAGATTGATGACGACGAGTGGGTCAAAACCCGATTAGAGCAATTGAGCTTGATCGATGAAAAGAGATTGACAGCAGTATGTCACGGCCAATTGTATCAAAAGAGAATGGCGAGAGCATATAACAAGAAGGTACGTCCCAGGAAATTTGAAGTGGGACAACATGTGCTGAGGAGAGTTCTACCACATCAGGCCGAAGCGAAAGGCAAGTTCGCTCCAAATTGGCAGGGACCATTTGTGGTGACTAGAGTATTATCCAACGGCGCTCTATGTCTGACGGATGTTGAGGGAAGATGCACCGATATGGCTATCAATTCTGATGCAATCAAGAGATATTATGTGTAATTCTTTAATGCATTTGTCAACGTTTGGTTTCGTTTGTGTGTATTTGGCATTTTTCGGAGAATGAAATGACAGAGGCAATTTTTCTACTACCCAAACACTTTAACCTTTGTTTCCCCATTTGAGCCTTAATTATTCTTTCATATACCCTCTTTCGGAATCATCAAGGAAGATGTGTAACATAATAGAAAAAGAAACAAAGAAAAAATACAAGAAAAAGTGAACTACGTTCGACCTGATTCCTCAAGAAGGATACGTAGGCGCCACACGGCTCAATCATAACATAATAAAATCAAAGATCCCCCAAGCAACAAAACTGGGGCAGAAGTCATTGTTTCGTTGGAAAGATGGTGTGTATTCCGAAAGTTGTAATAAGCTAACCGTTGAGGTTAAACCCCTTTCTTCAGCCTCACGCGCAGAAACCATATCAAGAACCAGAAAGACCTCTCGATCGGTATTTGAGAAGTGCCAAGTCATGTGAATGAAAGCCAAGAGTGACATCCCGACCCTCGATTGAATCCAGGATGCACAAGCCGAAAGGGGATAACGCTCTAGAGGGAATCTCAGGGGTGATACCCCGCCGCAGGGAAAGAAAGCGTAAATGAGAGAGTCTTAACGGTGAAAACTCTCGCGGGCACCTTAAGGCGAAGGAAGTTGAGAGAAGTAAAATGAGAGAGTCTTACGGTGAAAACCTTTACGGGCACCTTAAGGCGACGGGAGATAGAGAGAAATGAGAAAATCTCATTAGTGAAAACCCTTTGAAGGGCACTGTGAGGTGACAGGACGAGATGGTTACAAGATGTCCGCATGAGACAAGGTTTGGACATCCGTTTACCTCTAGCAGAACGCGGCATCAGAAAGTGATTGACATGAATAGACTGGGTAGTTTAATCTCAAAGGCGCGGCATAACATTGGATCAGGCACACATTCAGATAAGTTTTCCTATTTTTGAGTTCAGAAAAGTTTTTCTCTTCTTTTGTCATTTGCGGTCGGTATTCTTTTCTTTTCTTTCATTTTCGAAAATTGATTTTTCAAAGCTTACTACCAAGTCTCCCAAAGCAGTATAATGAAAATGAATAGGCGTGGAACGAGGCAATAAGGCGGAAGTCGTTACGATAGTGAGATTGGGATGACAGGCTGATTGGAGGGTTCACAGGAATTATGGAGTATGATGGACACATGTGGCACGTCCGAAAGATGATTTCACGCAACGGATCACCGGCTAAAAAGAGTCGGATCAAACCAAAGATTGGAATAAAAGGAAAGATGAGAGGTCGTTCGTGGAAAGAGCATCGTCCCCAGCAAGCGTCAACGTCGCCCTCAAAGTTCGAGAGAGGCCAAGCAGCTGAAAGAGAAAAGAAAATGGCCCCAACAAGAGTGGCACGACCACTCACCACGTTTTGAAACTAACAATTTTTCTTTGATTTAAAAGCAGGAAAAGAGGGTTCGTTGGCAGAAAAGCATACCGTCCAGAAGTTTATCAAACTAGGGCAGAAAATTTTCTCCTGTTGCGAAAATTTTCTTGAAAGCAAAGACTCAGAGGATAAGGGTAGAAAGCAACACAAGATTTCGGGAAATACCAGCTCCGAGCAGAATAGTTTTGAGAAAGGCCAGATGACACGATGGGGTAATCTTTGAGCTTGGTATCACCCCCAGCAGTTGTTGGAAAAATAAAACAATGGCTTCGAGATTCCCCCGGCAGTATTACATTCCATAATTTGCTCGAGGAGGCAAAAGCGTGAGTCCCGGAGGAGGTATGGGAAGAAGGAAGAGAATGAGGGGTGAAGGAAACAAAGAATACTTCCTCAGCAGCATCATCCCCAGCAGGCGAGTAAACAGTTCCAAAAATATCCCCAGCAGCCAGAAGAAAAAGTAATACGACCCGGGGGAAGGCAATTCCAAGACAGGATAATTCAGAAAAGAAGGTGGTCCGAGAGGCAATGCAGGAACAAGGAAATGGTACAAAAGGCAAAGGAAGGTAATCAAGATAGGATGAAATCGGTGAGTAGTAGTTGAAATCAGGGAGCCCGCCTGAAGAATGGAGTGGCGATTTTATTTTGAAGTGGTAGTTGAAGTCAGGGAGCCCGCCTGGAGAATAGAGTGGCGATTTTATTTTGAAGTAGTAGTTGAAGTCGGGGAGCCCGCCCGAAGAATGGAGTGGCGATTTTATTTTGAAGTTATAGTTGAAGTCAGGGAGCCCGCCTAGAAATATCCCCAGCAGCCAGAAGAAAAAGTAATACGACCCAGGGGAAGGCAATTCCAAGACAGGATAATTCAGAAGAGAAGGTGGTCCGAGAGGCAATGCAGGAAGAAGGAAATGGTACAAAAGGCAAAGGAAGGTAATCAAGATAGGATGAAATCAGTGAGTAGTAGTTGAAGTCAGGGAGCCCGCCTGAAGAATGGAGTGGCGATTTTATTTTGAAGTAGTAGTTGAAGTCAGGGAGCCCGCCTGGAGAATGGAGTGGCGATTTAATTTTGAAGTAGTAGTTGAAGTCAGGGAGCCCGCCTGAAGAATGGAGTGGCGATTTAATTTTGAAGTTGTAATTGAAGTCAGGGAGCCCGCCTGGAGAATGGAGTGGCGATTTAATTTTGAAGTAGTAGTTGAAGTCAGGGAGCCCGCCCGGAGAATGGAGTGGCGATTTAATTTTGAAGTTATAGTTGAAATCAGGGAGCCCGCCCGGAGAATGGAGTGGAAATTTAGTTTTGAAGTTATAGTTGAAATCAGGGAGTCCGCCTGGAGAATGGAGTGGCGATTTAATTTTGAAGCAGTAGTTGAAGTCAGGGAGCCCGCCCGGAGAATGGAGTGGCGATTTAATTTTGAAGTTATAGTTGAAGTCAGGGAGCCCGCCTGGAGAATGGAGTGGCGATTTTATTTTGAAGTAGTAGTTGAAGTCAGGGAGCCCGCCTGGAGAATGGAGTGGCGATTTAATTTTGAAGTTGTAATTGAAGTCAGGGAGCCCGCCTGGAGAATGGAGTGGCGATTTTATTTTGAAGTAGTAGCTGAAGTCAGGGAGCCCGCCTGAAGAATGGAGTGGCGATTTATTGTTGAAGTTGGTTGGGGAAAGCGGTAGAGCATAACGAAACCCCCAGCGTGAATCCAAGTTCATAATCGAAAGGAAGGCGACAAGGATGAGAAAAGATAGATTTAGATTTCGAAGAAGAATGGTTCGAAGACCACAAAGAAGGAACCAATGGTCGAAGGTCGGCCATCAAGATAGGCCGAGACAACAATTGTCAGAGGAGAAGAAGCACGCGAGGAGATATCGGAGCCGGCAGGATGGCAAGGAGCATGACAAGATCAAGTCAAAAAGGATAGATAAGAGTTTGTAATACTGTAACTTAGTCTAGCTCCTTATTTTTGTTGCTTAGTACGGTGTAACAAGGAGGTCAGCTAAGCAGTGGCAACAGCAGTAACAGCGAGATCGCAACAGTCATGGTAGTCCCAGCTACCAGAACTTCCCGAACTACATTGACCTGATTCCTGTTTAGCCCAGGATATGTAGGAGGCCTCCTGAAGTAAAGGCTCGGTCAAGATCTTTTTAGAAATGCTTCACACGGAGTGCTCGAACAGGCAAAAATCGCTCGTATCCGCTCACTTATCTTTGCACGAAAACTCTTCATGTTTACGCGCAAAGAGGGGCAGCTGTGAGCACGTGATTTTTGCCTTACCTGAGAAGTACTCCCAGAAAATTCAAAATAAAATAGTTTCGTGTTGGGCATGATTTTTGTGATTTTGGTGTTATTTTTATCTTACATTTGCATTTTTGTGTGTGCGTGTTTATTTATTTAAATTAGTAAAATACAAAAATATATACATTATGTGTTGCATTTTTTTTGTGTTTAATATCAAAATTATACGGTTTACATTTAAGTGATATGTAATTATGTGGGATAATTGTAGTAAAAATTAGTTGTGTTATAAGTTAGCATATATATATATATATATATATATACATATACATATGATACATCATGGAATGTAGTATGGAGAGCAGACTTGGGCCATAATTTAGTCCAAAAACCCAGCCCACACGCCCCAGCTCACCCGGCCTCACCCCCCTTTTTCTTTAATGTTTTAATCTTAACCGTAGATTCACCTTGATCCAACGGTGGAGATCAATTCATCCTCACCCGTTCCAGGTAACCCGATCCAGGTCCGGACCGACCCAGTCCCGCATAGACACACAAACGGTGTCGTTTGGATAAGTGGAAGATCCAGGCCGTTGATCTCATTTGATCAAACGGCCAGGATTAAATCCCAGCCCCACTATATATACTAAAAGACCTACCCAGCCCCCCTAAGCCAGACCCCCCCCTTTTCTCTCCTTCATCGTCTCTCTCACAGAGACGATTAACCCCCGCCGTGCCTCCGCCGCACACCGCCTGCCGGAAATCGCCTCACGGCGGTTCCGGTAGGCCAATGGCCACCAAATTAACACCATAGACTCCCCTCACCTCCCTCTACACGAATCCCCTAACCGTTAGTCTCGAATCATTCCCGAGCTCTTCGAATATTAGATCGAAGCTCGCCGGAATTTGAAGTTCTATGCCAATGGCCACCAAATTTTCACCGGCTCTTCCCCTCGCCTCCCTCATACCCCCACAGGCTGTAGTTTTGGTCGAATCTTGTTGGAACTAGTCGAGCCCCAAATCCGAGGCTATGAACACCCTAAATTCATTTCTTGCTTAATTGAGGTCTAATAGACCTTAATTGGGATGTTTTCACTATTGAAAACATCTCAATTAAGGTCCATTGGCCTCAAAGAACAAAGGTCCGAGCCAAATTGAATCCAAGATGGGTCCGAGGTTCATTCGAATGCAATTTTCTCCTTACATGGTATTTTTCCTTTCCTTCTTCATATGTTAGTGTGATTAATGACATAAATTCTATCCTTTATCTTCTCTTTTAATTTTCTGCTTTGCTCTTCATCTCTTTGAGACCTTTTATTTGGTCAATTATTCGTCTGTATCGTTTGTTTGATTGCGTATGTGTTCAAATGCGTATTCGCTTCGATTAGCGTCGTCGAATACTTAGTTTCAATTGTTGCCGAGATTTTTAAATTCACTGTTTTATCGGCTAAACTGTTATCATTGCTATGTGTTGTGTTGATTAAATGTCGTCGTTTGAATTCACGAGTTTCGTTGTTTGAAAGCCCGGGCAGTGGGTCATCACTGTGTTGAATTGTTTGATTGGGTAGTTTCTGATTTGTATTTGATTCTGGATTCTGAATTAACAATGATATTTGGATATAGTTGTTTGTTAGTATAGGATTGAATGGTGTAATTGATAAAAGATAGTGCACTAAGACTGTTGTGGGAACCTGCTGTACAGCAGAGTTCACCACCAATTGTCCCCTGCTGATAATGTTAATTAAAAGAACCCATGATCAGACACAATATAGTGGCAAAACCAGTGTCAGGACTGCCAGAGAATATCATGGGCTGGCAGAGAAGGGTATGGGCAGGGGGTCTTCTGATTATTATATCTTAGGGTGTCTTGGTTTCTCAAGTATAAGTATAGGGTTGAAGGGAATAGGCAGGGACTGGTTTTTTGAGCTTTAAGAGAGTAGCACACATTAGGAGAAGCAGAGGCAGAAGTACACACACACATAGATCCGGGGTACTGTTCCATTGAAGTTTTGGTTACTGTTGTTGTTGTTGTTTGTGAGAGAAGGCTATTTGCTTGCTGTTTTTGTTTGCTGAGGTGATTGTGGTTCTGTTTTTGTTACGGCTGATTCTGGTATTGATTTTGCTGCTGCTGTGTTGTTGTTGTGTACTGCTGTGGGTGTTGGTTTGGGTGCTGAGTGTTGTGGGGATTGATCACTGGTCTGTGGCTGTGTTGTTTTGCTTGCTGGGCTACTGCTACTTTTTCTTCTCCTGTCATTGCTGCTGGTCCATTACTGCTGTGGCTGTAAACTGCTTGCCATCACTGACCTCCTTTCTTTCTTCTTCCATACTCCAGGTACACATCCTGTTATGATAGCTTCTTGGTTCGGAAAAGAATGAAGCCTGATTCTCTCTTTTAAACCTGTTTAACATATGTAGTTGTCCAATGCTTCGTATGTTTGTATGAGTACATGTAATTAAACCTGCCTTATTGGTTTGGGTTGAAGAATGCATTCAGGGATAAGTAAACTGTTAGAGCTAAGATGGAAATGTATTTAGATAAAATGTACGTCTTTGGACATATATATAAATCTGAACTGTTCCTGTGGTATCTGTGTTTAAATCTTCTCTATTCATGATATGTGATTTCTAAATCTGTCAATACCCGATCTTGTGTTAAAATTGAGATTAATCATCTGTCTAAGTAGGAAGTTTAGGACGATTTGAACCCCGTGGGGAATGATATCTTGAAGTCGCAAAATAAGTGCCAGTTGCTCTTTGAATGATATCTAGAATTCAAAGTAAGTCTTTCATGTAAATGTTCACCCTAGTCGGGAATCTGCTCACTTAGTTGTCCGGTCGTATGTTTACTCGAATCGATTATAGTTGAATACGACTTTGTCATATTATAGAAATTGGTTCGTTATTCTTCAACTGAACGACACAATTAGATTAAAGTAATCGGGGGTGCACTTCGTGTGACCCGACTCCAATTTTGAATAAGGTTAAATAAAGCGTGTCAGGAACCACAGGCGCATTTCATGTAGTGTGGCTTGCGACATGCTCTAAATAATTTCGAATCAACTTTTAAATAAATATAGCGGGATGGAGGTTGCTTTAAAATTAGAATTAGAGGCGCACCTCGCCTAATAAGTTACAAAAATCGTGGGGCCCTCGTAAATATGTGCAAAAAATATTTAGATTTCGGGATGTGCCGTTTCTTAGCGAATTTCGTGGCCTTCTCAAAAGTGCAAATAAGTAGTCGCTCTAGGCGCGTATTTTAATTCTACCTTTTTAAATGCGGGTGTGCATTTCATGCGACCCAAATCCAAATCCCAAATGTCGAATAAGAATATGTCGAGGATCCGGGTGCATTTCATGTGACGTGATTCGAAACATATTTTTAGGCAATTTTTTTCTCTCGTAAATCATAATAATAATAAAAGCAGTAAAGGGATATTAATTTGCATTAGGTACATAACTGTAAAAAATCAGATAAATAAGCCGAACACGACAGTTGAGCGACCGTGCTAGAACCACGGAACTCGGGAATGCCTAATACCTTCTCCCGAGTTAATAGAATTCCTTATCCGGATTTCTGGTTCGCGGACTGTTAAATAGAGTCATTCTTTTCCTCGATTCGGGATTTAACCGGTGACTTGGGACACCATAAATCTCCCAAGTGGCGACTCTGAAATAATTAAATAAATCCCGTCTCGATTGTCCTTTAATTGGAAAAACTCTTTGCACCCTCGCGGGTGCGGTAAAAAGAGGTGTGATAGAAGGCACGCCCGGCAAGACGGTCAAGCATCTGATCAAGGAAAGGCAATGGGAAGTAATCCTTGTGGGTCACCTTATTCATGTTGCCGTAGTCCATGCATACCCTCCATCTGGTAACTGTCTAGGTAAGAATTAGTTCATTGTTATTATTGGTCACCACGGTCATACCACCCTTCTTCGGCACATATTGCACCGGCAAAGTCCACGAGCTGTCAGAGATAAGGTACACAACCCCGGCATCTAACCACTTTATTACCTCATTTTTCATGATCTTTTGCATTGCCTTATTCAACTTGTTTTGATTTTACGAGGAAGGTTTTGCATCATAATCTAGACAATCTTGTGCATACAGAATGTGAGGATTATTCTCCAAATATCAGCTAAATTCCATCCAATTGCTTCTTCCATTTTTTAAGCACCGCCAATGTGGCATGTACCTGCATGTTAGTAAGGCAAGCGGAAAGAATAACTGGTAAAGTTGAACTAGAGCCTAAGAATTCATACCTGATATGTGGAGGAAATGGCTTATACTCCAACATTGGAGGTTCCTCGGTTGAAGGCTTTGTTGGCAGAGTGTTTCTATTTTCAAGATCCAAAGAGAGTTTACGAGGCTCATAAGAATAAGAGCCCATTCAAAATCATTCACACACTCCACTCGGACCTCATCATCATTGACATCAAGATTTAGCAATAAAACTTCAAGAGGGTCTTCCACATTGATCATTGCACTAGTATAATTAATCATCACAGCCGTGACAAAATCCCCAAATGAGCACACTTCGGTACAATTGGGATGATTCATTGACTTGCACACATGAAAGACTACCTTTTCCTCACCCACCCTAAAAGTGAGTTCCCCTGCTTCCATATCTACCAGAGCCTTCCCCATAGCAAGGAAAAGTCCCTTCAATATGATCGGGACTTCATAATCTACCTCACAATCCAAGATCACAAAATCAACTAGCAAGATAAATTTGTCCACCCTGACAAGCACATCATCAATAATACCCAATGGTCGCTTCATTTATCTACCTTCCATTTGTAATGTCATGGAAGATGGCCTCAGTGGACCAATACCTAAAGTCTTGAAAACTGAGTAGGGCATCAAGTTGATGCTTGCCCTTAAATCACATAAAGTTTTAGCAAAGTCTGCACTAATAATAGTGCAAGGAATAGTGAAAGCACCGGGATCCTCCAACTTCAGAGCCATTGAATGAACTATAACACTAACTTGGTGGGTCATCTTGATAGTTTCACAATTCATGGATCTTTTCTTGGTCATGAAATCTTTCATGAATTTAGCATAGCCAGACATTTGCTCCAAAGACTCCACCAAAGTTACATTGATAGATAAACTCTTCATCATGTCAATGAAATTTGAACTGATCTCATTTTTCTGCTTGGCTAGTCTTTAAGGATAAGGTGGAGGTGGCCTAGGCACGAATGCCTTGGCTTTTGGCATAACTGGCTCCAGCATGTTGATTACGTGTTCCCTAGACGAGTTCACATCACTTTGTGTTTCCACCTCAGCATCTTGAATATCAATCCTCACTTCTTCGTTCACATTTTCATCAACCACATTCTCAACCACCAAAGGAATTTCATCTTCTTGCAACTCAACTTCATCACCCAAACCTTGCTTTCGTTTAGAGGCATTCACATCACTGTTACATTTACTCCTAATAGTTACCACCATAACATGATTGTTCCCACCCTTCGGGTTCACTATCGTATCACTTGGTAGAGCACCCTTAGGGCATGTATTCATGGATTAAGAGATTTGGCCTAGTTGCACCTCCAAAATTCTAGAAGCCAACTGAGCATTTGAATCTGTATTCTTCTTCATCATTTGTTCGAACATCATTTCAATTCTACCCATGTCATTGCTAGAAGAAATCGGACCCTAGGATGGAAAAGGTGGTAGATTGCTCGGTTGTTAGTATATTGGGGCCTTGAAAACCTTGCCCCGGATTTCCATGGTTATTGTTCCATCCACCTTGGTTGTTGTTGTTGTCCCAGTTTCCTTGATTGCTCCGATTGTTGTTTTGATTACCCCAATTTAGATTTTGATTATTGTTTCCCCAATTGTTGTTCCCTTGTTGGTGATTGTTTCAATTGTTGTTACTTTGTTGTTGATTACCCCAATTGCCTTGGGATCTCCATTGCTGTTGTTGGTTGGAAGAATTACCTCTTTGGCCTTGAAAATTATTCACATATTGGGCCTCTTCATTTTGCCCATCATATCCATCATCTTGAAATACACTACTATCATTATCAAATTGATCCGAACTACCTTGGTGTTGTTAACCTCTTTGCCTTCTTTGATTCACTATCATGTTAACACCCTCCGTGACATTTACTTAGCGAGGATTTTATACTTGTTGCAATTGAGCCTTTGCTAGTTAGTTTATGGTTATTGTCAACTCAGCTATCACTTGCCCATGATCATGTAATTTCTTGTACAAATGAGTAACTGTGGGGTCACCTACATGGGCTATACTTTGCCAAGCGGAGGATGTGTCAGCCATCTCGTCAAGAATGGCATAAGCTTCATCATACGCTAGTTTCATGAAATTACCCCCAACAAGTTAATTCACTATGCATTGCTTTGTTGTGTTGATGCCCCGGTAGAAAGTTTGTCGCAACATATTCTCTGTCATATCATCATTGGGGCATTCCTTCACCATGGTTTTATATCTCTCCCAAATCTCATGTAATGGTTCAGTGGGCTCCTGCTTGAAAGCTAAGAGCTCATCCCACAAAGCTGCCATATGTCCCAGTGAGAAGAACTTTGCAATGAACGTGTCCGCCAACTCATCCCAAGTAGTGATGGAATGGTTGGGAAGTCGATCAACACAATCTAGCACCTTCCTTCTAAGTGAAAATGGGAAGAGTCAACCGGAGTGCATCCACAGACACATTAGTTTGCTTGCTCCCCCCAACAGGTATCCACAAACCACTTGAGATGTTTGTAAGCATTTTGAGTGGTAGCACCCGTGAAGTACCCATGCTGCTCCAGCAATGTCAGCATCATATTAATAATTTGGAAATTTCCCGCCCGAATCCAGGGTGGGACAATTGCACTTGAATAGCCTTGGTTCAGGAGCACTCGAGGAACCGCTCTTGGAGGTTCCGGAGGAAGGTCTGGAATATTTTAATTAACATTGGCCTGGAGACCTCTTCGTTTTCCTAGAGGAACAAGAGGCACCCCATCCTCTCCAATATCATCAACCTCTTTCGCAAGCACATTTCCAAGAGGGTCATTAGCATTTAATGCCATTATGCACCTGAAGTTGTGACACACACAAACTATTAACAAAGAATGAAAGAAGAATAATACTCAAAACTACTTAGATAGATAGCCAAAACCGTTAGCTCCCCGACAATGTTGCCAAATGATCTAAACCAACCCTGCACTACTATTGAGTAGTTAGAGGGATAGAAGCAGCTTTTACCTGATTAAGGTCGGGATCGATTTCCACATGGAGTTAGATATTGAAGTCGGGTGTCTATCTAAAAGGGAGTTGTGTACTTGCTCTTAAAATCACTTCTACACATTTTTTGTTTTTGATTATGATTCTAATTTTATAAAACTACAATGCTCAATTAAACTAAAGTAAGGTAAGGTTAAACTATTGCAAGTTGTTCAAATGATTAAAAGGCACTAGGGTAGTGACTTCTGCCTAGCTAGTCAATTGATGGATTCTAGATTCTAAAGTTAGATTGACACATTTGGGGAGTATGATATAACCGTTGCTCGATTCTACTCACTCTATACATCTCGTTAGTTCGAGTGATTTTGCCTGAATTGACTTTTCCAAGACCAATTGGGTATGCAAATTTGCACAAGCAATCAGGGTTCAAGTTGGGTATTACTAGCTCTAGGTTTAACCCATTAATTGGGGCTATCAATCTCTTAAGTACGTCCCAATTCTTTGTTGGACCAATTTCAGAGACTTAGGCTCTCTTTTCAAGAAGAGCAAAAATCAACTAAGCACAAGCAAGTGTTTGTTACCACTAATTCAGCAATTAAACATGAAATTAGCCCAAATATCAAACACCCATAGTCAATCAAGCCCTAAAACACAAGACCTATCAATTACCCACACCAGGGTTGAGCCACAACCCTAGCTTATGGGTCTAGCTACTAATAATTAGAGAAGCAAACAAAGAAATAGATGAAGAAGAACTCATATTAACTAATTGCTAAGTTTAACTTGAAGATTCAATGTTGAAACATAACTAATATTACTCAATATCTAAAATATTCGAACCCACGAGCACAACCTTCACTACTAACTATCTGCTTAACCTAAAAATGGAAAAGAACCTATTTATACTAAGCTAAAAAATCTAGACAAAAATACCCCTGCGGGGTTAGTACGGACCGCACAAAATAACGGGTGGCCGCAATAGGGTTTTGAACTTGAATAAGTATCTCTCTAAACTTGGGCAATGCGAATCTCACAAAATCGAATACGGTCGCAGTGGCTTTTTCAATCTTATACTCCAATAGCTTTCTAAAAATTCAAAACTGGCACTTCTCTGATTCTTGGCTCTGCGGACCGCACTAAATCGAGTGGGGCCATAGTGACTCTAATACGGATTGCAGTAAATCCCATGTGACCGCATTGCTTGTTGGCCTGGAAATCAAACTCTCTGAACCTCACTTGTGGACCGCACAGAATGGTGTGCGGCCGCACTAGTCCTATTTTGCTTGAGCTTTGTCTTGTCTTGGTACTTGTGCAAGTTTTACCCCTTTTTGAGATGACATTTGACATCTTGTCACTTTGTTGATCAAACATACAATCAAGCAGAACTTGTGAGCCTTTTGGGACTATTTTGTATAAATTTCTAATCAAAACATAAGCAAAAAGGAGTATAAAATGTATCAAAATCCCAAGTTATCAATACGTGTTAGAAATTTGTAAAATTCTTGCGGTTCGGACCCTTTGGACTGATCTATGCAATAAAAGTTAAGGAATAATATTTTCCAGAAAAATACATTTATGCGGTCCATTATGCGGTTGCATAATAGCTATGCAAACCACATAATTGCCATAGAGTCAGACAGTTTGATGGTAATTTTGAGGTCAACTATGTGATCATATAATCAATTTGCGGCATGCATAGTCATTGCATAATCCCCTTGGAATTTTGCGAGGGGCAGTTCTATGGTGCATTATGCGACCATAAAATATGTATGCGGACCGAATTCCTATCACATACTCTGGCAGTTTGTTCAGGTTTTGAAGCCATTTTTGCGGTCCATTTCGCGGGCCACATGTCAATTATGCGATCGTAGATTGTATCGGGGCTCCTATTTTCTAACTTTTAAAATCCGACCCCATCCCAATAAAAATACCCATTAGACCCATTTTCTATTATTTTACTACATATAGAGTGAGGGAGGAAGTTCTAGAGAGAGAGGGAGTGATATTCATCAAGTCCCCACTCAATTCTTGCCCCAAATCCTTGAAGATTGTCAAGTAAAATTACTAGGTCTTAACCCTAAGAGGTAAGAACTTGTGCTCTAATCTATAATTTCAAAATTTCTATTAAAATAAGTGATTAACAAGTGAATTCATGGGTATAAGGGCTGATAACCTTGCATGCATAAAAGATAACAGGGTATGGGGAGGTTGTGAACTAAAAAGAAAGCCACTGGAGTATAAGATTGAAGAAATCTCTCACAAAAGGGACCTAAGATCACAATGCACACTTAATTCTTGATACTATGCTCAAATGAGCTAGAATCTTAATCATGTCTCTAATTCTTGGTTCAATTTGTAATTCCTATAAAAATAGATTGAAATTGCTAAGAGTCCCGGAGCTTTGTAAGAATTTAAGGAAGCTCTATTGAGGTATGTATGGCTAAAACCCCCTCATCTTAGATATTGATCCTCCATGGTGCATGTGCAAATGTTGTAAGTCCGAAATTTGATTGATGATACTTGTTATGTTAAATGAATTGATGTTATAAAAATGTATGTGGAAGGTGCTTCTTCGTGTGTTTAATGTGTTATTCTTTGTAAATTGAGGATGTGCGGAGAACATGAGCTATGTGCTAAATGCCTAAATGTCAAGTCAATGTTACATTATGATTAATATGCCGAACTAGATCAATTCCTCTCTATGCTTACTAAAATTGCTATTGTATGTGCCTATGATCTTAAATGGCTAGGTTAATGTAAAAAATAAGAATAATGTGAAACGTGAGTTATGGAATGTGGTAATTGTGGCCCCAAGTGCTAATGAACTAATACATGTGAAACCAAAAATTGAAGTGAGATGATTAACAAAAAAAGGGCAACGTCTTGGTAAGACGGCTTAGCCAATCGGGTCGTGATCGGACACCATATTATACACACATAGTGGTAATGTATTGATAATTGAAATTGGAAAGTGAGAATAAAATAAGGGTAACGTCTTGGTAAGACGACTTAGCCGATTGGGCCGTGATCGGACTCCGCTCAAGAAAGCGATGGTATTGTGGATGATGATACAATAATATGGAATTCCCAAATTTCGAAAACTATGTGAAAACTATGTGAACCTCTTATATTGTTGACATGGTGCTTATTTGAAGCTTTGTAGTCCTTGTGATTTCTTTTTACTCTTGTATGATATTTCTTTCTAACAGGATGGTATTTAGTTATACATACTAATAGTATTCCATGGTATTAACGTCTCTTTTACCGAGGGCACTACATTTTTGAATGAATGTAGGTGGCTAGCGGACAATGCCGATCGCGCGTAGCGGAGTATCCTCCTCTCAAGGTCTTGGTGAGCCCCCTTTCTCCTTGAAGGGGTTATGTTGTACATTTTTTATTGTAGACTTCCACTTTTGAGGTATAGCTGAGGTCTTGTTACTGGCATTGTCATAATTGTCTTTGGTATCCTAGAGGCTTCATAGACATTTGTATGGGTTATGTTCGGATGTCTGATGGGACAATGTACGGTATAGTAATTCTAAACTCTAGTTCTTCCAAAATTGCAACTGCATGAAATATAAAAACTTAACCATGAATGAAGGTTCGTGATATGAAAATGAATTAACAATGTTGAATGTACGATTTTGCTATTATCTAAATAAGCAAAAGCATGGTTTTCTTAATCGTATTGAGCTGGGTAGAAAGTGTTAAAAGGCTTGCTTAGTTGGGTTCACTAGATTGAGCGCCGGTCGCGCCTCCCGAGGTTGGGGCATGACAGCACACAGCTCACCTGTTTGGAACGATTATCCTCTTCTTCTTTGGACTCATCCCTTAATCGACGGATCGAGTCCGAAAGCATAGCACCAGTCTCCTCCCTAAGCTTGCGAGACCTCCTTGCAGATTTTTTTTTCGGGACATGGGAACTTGGAACCTCTTATCTTTTATTATCTTTGGCCTTCTTCGGAGCAGGTAGTGGGGGATGGACCTCTTCTTCGGCAGATGGGGGCCTTATTTCCACGTCTTTCCCAAGGCCTACAAAGGAAAATTATGAGTAAACTCGAGAAGAAGCCCGAATGGTAACCATTCCAAGAAAGAGACTTACCATGATTGCGGGCCTCCCATTGATCCTTCAATAACTTCGTCCAAGCACGCTCAGAGCATGGTCTCTGCGACACTAGGCCCTCGACCCATTGCTTGAGATAGAGGACTACTTCGAGCACATGGGCCACAGTTGCAACACCAAAGACATAAATGAGGAAAGAAGATAAGAAGTAAATCGAAAAGGTTGGACATGCAAGGCGAAGTAATGCTTACGATTAGTGTTCCATTTTTTAGGAAACGCCATGTCTTCAATAGGGATCAAGTCTGAAGTCCTTATTCGGACAAATCGGCCTATCCAACTTCGATCTCGAGCCTCGTCGATGCTCGAGAACGGGGCCTTGACGGCCCGACGAGAAAGCTTAATCAACCATTCTCGATAGAATCGGTGACTGTAAAGACGCATAAGGTGATCGAGGGTGAAAGGACATCCCTCGATTTTGCTCACAAAAAATCGGAGGAGAATCACTATTTTCCAAAATGAGGGATGGATCTGGCCAAGGGTCATGTCATACCTTTTGTAAAAGGAGACGATGATAAGGTCTAAGGAATCCAATGTGAAAGGATAAGTGTAAGCACTCAGAAACTCTCTTGGTGGATAGTGAACGATCATACAAAAACATCATATGAACTTCATTTGAATTGAATGTACATTTTGTTGATTTATTGAACCCACGTGTTTACACATGTGTTTACGGCCTTCACGTGTCCATTTATAATTGGTGAATTCCGATTTTCGTTAGTCTGAGGGGTAAATTTGTTCAAAAGTATAGCTATGAGAGATATATACAAAGGTACTTAAATGGAGGATATATTCAAACGATTTTTAAAAGTAGAGAAGTAAATATAGCTTTTTCCGCTTATGAAAAGACTCTTTGCTATATTCTTGGCTCATTTGAATAGAATATGTGTGTTGAAAATTTTACTTGTGTTTTTTTTCCCCACATTGCGAGGAAAATGATAAATCATGAAAAGGAAGCATGAGCTTGGTAACGAGAATACAGAATTCTAGTAAATCGGTGTAGGCGACTGTAAATGAAAACTTAGATTTTACTTACTCTTAGAATGAGTTTCAAAATAATGAAATATCGTAGGAAAGGGTGGGAGGCAGCTTCTAAAGGCGCAGACGTGAACTTGTTAAGAGCTTAAAGCAAAATATGTTAAGGGCGGAGCCAGAATTTTTATCCAGGGGTATCAAAATATAAATAATTAGATACATCAATAAGTCAAGGGGAGTCAGCATATAGTAAATTAAAATAAATTAAAATAAATTATCTGGCAATATAGTGTAATTTTTCGGCAACGGGAATCGAGCCTGCAATCTTCTGCATATTCTAAACACCCTTGACCACTAAGCAAAACATTTGCCTCATGTCAATGGTGTTCAACATATTATATCTATATGTAAAAACTAAAATTATCCTTATATAAACAGTATAATTTTTCGACGAAGGGTGTTCGGATGACCACCCTTGTGCCACCCTGCCTCCGCCCCTTTAAGTTTAACCATAGATATCGCGGATAGCCTATAATATAACCTTTGCCCAAATATAACCGAACACCAGAAACTGTACTTATTCCAAATTGAATATTACAAACATCACCAGAAAACTGTACTTATTCCAAACTGAATATTACAAACTTCACAAGAGCCAATAAAACCTATGAACATGTAAGACATTTACGCATTATGTGCAGAAACAGTGTACATTTTACACTCTTATATAATGTGTGAACATATCATCAGAAATGTACTCAGCATTCACACAGAAGAAACCCTCAAGTTCAAAATATTAGAAACAACAATTTTTCCTGCATTAGAACAATTCTGCAGCTTGATATCTTCACTTCATCATGAAATCAACAGTACATTCCTACTTTGGCTTCAATTTCAGGGCAGCACTGCACATATAAAATAAGTTGTAAATCTCAGAAGAAACATTAGAGAAATAGTTTGCAGCAATGAAAGAAGAGGACAACCCACATTAAAGGAAGTAATGTACCTATTGATGCAGTAACGCTTTCCAGTAGGCGGAGGGCCATCATCAAATACATGTCCAAGATGAGCATCGCAAACTGCACATACAACTTCTTGACGAGGCATGAAAATGATAGACAAGTCCATCTTTGACTTCACATTGTTGTCTACAGGTTGGTAATAAGATGGCCACCCAGTCCCACTGTCAAATTTGGTAGAAGATCTGCAACAAGCAATATTGAATTTCAGATATCACATGGTAACAGAAGTATTCAGAATAGTTTGCTTAAAGAAATTGAGTAACTAATCAAATACAAGGAGAATACATACTCGAACAAAGGAGTGTCACAGCAGACACAATGATATGTTCCAGGGGTTTTGGTGTTCCAGTATTCCCTGAAAACAAGAACAAAGAAGAGATTCAGTAAAACAGGCAGCAAAAAAAAACATTTATGTTTGCCATCTCAACCTGTAGGCAAAAGTGTAAAGGAACTAGATAGATGCACTTCAGTGCATTAACGCTGAGCTGGGACAGCTGTACATTGTAGTTAGTTGATTAATTTAGTCGGTTAGTTAGTTGCTAGCTACAGTGGATATTCAGGTAGAGCTTCATTTCCTGTAATTGCATGTTGATCAGATTATTCTAGAAGCTATCGATTTCTCCTAGCTCTGTCTTCATTCTTCTTCTGCTCCTAATCTCTTCGATCATGGCTGATAATTAGCCAATTTAACATGGTATCAGAGCTAACTAGCTACTGAATTGTGTGATTTTTCACAAAATTGACAGTGAAAAATGAGGAATTCAGAGATAGTGTAGCAAGCAAACCCTAATTTTACGAATTCAGTGGCAATTGAAGACATAGTTACTGAAAATATGAGTGATACTTCAAGAGGAGTCACTGGCGGTAGCTCGGTGGTGATTGACCACAATCATCATTTATTCGCTGGTGCCGGCGACACTCCTGGAGCCGTTCAAATTGGAATTCAGCTAGTCGGAATGGAGAACTACTCGTTGTGGAGTCGAGCCATGAAAGTAGCTTTGCTAGTGAAGAACAAACTAGGTTTCATAGATGACTCGGTGCGACGTGAAGATTACAGAGGAGATCTGGTGAAACAGTAGGATCGATGTAATGCAATGGTGATTTCGTGGCTTACCAGCAATGAAAGTGCAAATTTACTCGGTGGAATTCTTAGTTCAAATGCATTTCGTGTCTGGAATGATCTTCAGGAAAGATTTGACAAAGTTAACTTGACAAGAATCTATCATTTGCTTCGAGCAATTTGTACACTAACACAAGGTGTTTCATCGATTTCTGTCTACTACTCAAAAATGAAAGACCTTTGGGATGAAATGGATTGAATTGTTGCTTTTCCTTCTTGTAATTGTGATGAATCTAAGGAGTATGTGGTTCATCTGTGAAACCAGAGGTTAGTATAGTTCCTAATGGGACTTAATGACTCCTATAGCCAAGCAAGGAGTCAAATACTTACGATGATACCAACTCGTAGTGTAAATCAAGCATATGCTATGCTGGTGCAAGATTAGAGTCAGAAAGCAACTTCTGGAATGCTAAATTTGGGGGAAATGGTACTGAACCAACAACCTCCTTATTCACAGCAAAAGGAGGCACGAGAATGGGACAGAGGAATAGAAAAAATTATAATAATGTACTGGGGCTATTGTAACATGAAAGGACACAACAGGGACAATTACTTCAAGCTGATGAAATGTGAGGTTTGTCAGATCAAAGGCCACACGAAAGAGAGCTGCTATAAGGTGATACGATATCCAGATCATTTCAAAGGAAAAAAGAAGGTCAACTTGGTGAAGGGGAGATTATGGTCAACAGTCAGCTGGTCACATGAATACACCAGTAGCACCATTCTTCACTAAGGAACAATACAGTCAAATCTTAACCATGTTAAAGAAGGCAAACATGTCTGATGCAAGTATAAACTTGGCAGGTAAACCTTTATTTTCTGCATTAACTAACTTGAAATGGATTGTGGATTCTGGGGCAACTAACCACATGATTGGTGATAAATCCATGTTGAACACTGATGTATCAGTTACAAATCCTGCAGTTGCAAATTCTGGACAGGTGCAACTTTCAACTGGTGATTCAGCAAGTGTCGTTCAGATTGGAAATTGCTCATTGACAGGAGGTGAAGTCCTCAAAGATGTGTTGTGTGTGCCATCTTTTAAGTTCAATCTCATGTCTGTATCAAAAGTGACGAGATCTGAACTGTTACATCACATTCTGCCCTAGTTTTTGTGTGTTTCAGGATCTCTTCACTGGGAGGGTGAAAGAGATTGGTAGAGAGGTAGATGGGCTGTGTGTTCTGTGTTCACAAAATAAGACAGTTCAATTTGAAGATATGAAGTCTATGGCAGCAATAAGCAGTGTACTTGCGGAACTCTGGAAGAGAATGGGTCATGTTCCCACGTCTGTTCTTGGAAGTTCACTACTTTTCATAGTAGTGATAAGTTTTCTATTGGCTACCCATTGGTTAACCATTTTCTAAATGGATAATATGGTTCTTATCCATATTTGATCCGTTTTTAAAAAGTTCATTATCCAACTCTTTTTTAGTGGATAATATGGATGGTTAACTGTTTTCTTTTAACCATTTTGCCACCGCTAATCATGGCTGATAATCAGCCAACTTAACAAAAAGCAGCAATACAGTTAGATCTATTCCATAACCGATACAATCATGTCATATATCCTTTAATAAAATATGAACCATAATTGGACAGAACTTAGAAGGTTGTCTGCGCATATAATGTTTAGACATTCCAATTAACCATGTCTGCCTCAATAACCACAGCACATTTAGCGTTGAGTTCTGAACTCACGGTAGAAATCAATCAGGGGAAAGATGCTCGTAGCATAGACTATAAGATATCGTTTAGTTCCTGAATCTTGCTTAGTAAAATTCAAGAGACATATAACTCAGTATGCTGATTTTCTCAGACTTGTTTCCCTATTCCTGCAGTGTGTAAAATAACAGCAAGGGGGGACAGAAAACTAAGTATGTGTTACTGGTCCCAGTACTCTATCCAACACAGTTCACTGCACGATGATATCAAAGTTCAAGGTTCTAGAGGTGACGGGTCCAAATGCAAGGCTTACACAAATCAGCAGATAGTTTTGTTTTTGTAAAAGATCTAAGAAGCTTTGCCAAAGGTTGTTTCCAGTTAGTTGAATCTTGAAAGCCAAGATTTTTGTGTAGAAAATTGGAATATCTCACGACCAAGTAGTCAACCTTTTCCAAAAATTCTGTGGCAAAATCACATCTACATACCCAAGACGGCAATCCTTTTCTTCTAAAACCTAACTCCCCAATTAACCAACCTCCTTCCCCTCAATTGCAAATGTAGAGCAATCATCGACACAATGGTAGCATCAGACTACTTGACAATCAATATTCAGATACTGATGGTTCCTTGAGAGAGCATTCCTGCATTATTGAAGTCTACAAACAAGCAACAGACGAAATATACACTGTGACATAAAAGGAACAGACATACCCGGTGAATGCCCGTTCTGTACCCTTCTGCCGTGTAATGTAAAATTGTTCATTTGTTAGCTGCTTCCTCCACTCCTCATCGCTTACAGAGCTATAATCTACTTTGCTGGCCCCTGCATAATGATGTGCATTTTATGTGTCATGGTAAGATGATTCTCACTTCTGAAAGCCACGTGCTTTAACTATTTCAACAACATAGTACAAGATGCTTAGACAAAGATGCCCCGCAAAGCTTATTTTATGGCAAACCGTTTTGAGACTACTTCACGAAAGTCAAATATCCTAAGCATTCCATTAATCTTATCCAAGTAACATCGAGTTTTTCTTGATAAAATGGCATATACCAACTGCTATTACCCAGTAAAACTTCAATTTCCAATTTAACTTGGTACAAATTCTGCAAAATAACATCAGAATCTAAACGAAATAATAACAGGCTTAGAACACGAAAAAATAAAAACTGAACGCTTCAAGTTCTTCATATTCTAACTTTTGCTACTATGTCAAATCATTTCTAAATACAAAATCTATTCCATATATATTTCCCCCCTACAAATAGGAAAAATGGTGTATCCTATCACTATTCAGCATAATCAAAAGAAAATTCTAATTTGCCTAAGCTATTTATTCTATCCTACGTTTTAAAATACTAGTAAAATAGAATCCCTTCACTACATGAACTATAAATAAATATATATAGAGAGAGACCTTGAGCACTGTCTGGTTTTTGAGAAGAAGCTGAGGAGCCCATCGCACGAATTGAAACAGAAATTCTACTTCTGGGTCTGTTTAGCGCTCCAAAAGTTACGCAAGACAATGGCTTGCTAGTAATTTGGGATTTCAATGAAAAATTCACAGCTGAGCTCAATGAGCTTGGTATGGTCCGAGAAGCCATGGACATATACCAAAATTAAACTGATTCTTGAATAAGAAGAAAAATGCTGGCAATTTCTACTATTCACAAAGGATATATTACAATGCTCCTCATGCCCATGGACAGATTATGCTTTCATCATCTTAAGCCGTTGAAGTATTATTAAGAATATCATATTCTTTCCACCTTAGATTTACCTGGATGTTTTATATCTTCAATCCCATCCTTTGATTAATCTGGAAGTGACCAGTGTAACGTCTATTAACGGAGAAATGGCTCCTTATCTGGTTTTTTTTTTCTTGAAAAATTTAAATTCAAGATCTTTAATTAATGATGTATTAAGATACCTTGGATCGGTGATCCAGGGTATGAGGAGATAGATGGGGATGTCACTCACCGTATATGGGCGGGGTGGTCGAAGTGGAGGCTTGCATCAGGAGTCTTGTGTGATAAGAAAGTGCCACAGAAACTCAAAGGGAAGTTTTATAGAGCTGTGGTTAGACCTGCCATGTTGTATGGGACGGAGTGTTGGCCGGTGAAGAAATCTCATGTTCAGAGGATGAAGGTTGCGGAGATGAGGATGCTTAGGTGGATATGCGGGCTCACCAGGTTAGATAAGGTTAGGAATGAAGTTATTTGGGAGAAGGTGGGGGTGACCTTAGTGGATGAGAAGATGCGAGAGGCAAGGCTTCGGTGGTTTGGACATGTGCGGAGGAGAAGCCCCGATGCCCCGATGAGTTGTTGTGAGCTAGCGGTGGTCGGTGTGAGGCGAGGCAGAGGGAGGCCTAAGAGATACTGGGGAGAGGTAATTAGACAGGACATGGCCAGGATGCGGATTTTCGAGGACACGACCCTTGATAGGAAAGTCTGGAGGTTTAGTATCAGGTTGTAGGATAGGGGCTTCTAGATTTTTTGTACTCCTTTCCGGGGGTTGGGTGAGGCGTGATAGGGCTACCCATAGAGGATCCATGTATTGGTTTGCGTTCTCTTATGGTAGTCATTTCTGGTAGCTACTGTTTTAATTTTATTGCATGCCAGTTTATTTATGGTACATACGACTCTTATGTTTAGATAATTATTTATGCGATGTATGCTGGAGTAACTAATGTTGTTTGTGTTTTTGTTTTTGTTTGTCTTTCTCTTCTCTGCGCCAAGGGTCGATTGAAAATAGCCTCTCTACCCTCTCGGATAAAGGTAAGGCCTGTCTACATATTACTCTCCTCAGACCCCACCTGGTGGGAATATACTGGGTTGTTGTTGTTGTTGTAATTAATGATGTATTAATAATTATATCCATCGTGTCGCGCAATTATCTGAATGTAACGATGCAAGAAATAATACTCCTAGTAGATCATAGATATATGGATATTTCATACTATATAAATTGTGACAAATAGACCAATTTTTTTTATTTATAACATACTATTTTTAATTAATTAATTTTATATCTGCAAGAGGAAAGCTCGAGATTTAGACCAAGTGAGGTGCATCAAGGACAACAATGGTAGAGTATTGATGGAAGATTCCCAGATTATGAGGAGATGGACATACTTACTTTCAAAAACTTCTTAATGAAGTATGGGATCATGGTATTGTGCTAGGTGATTTGGAGCATTCCGAGAGTCACAGTGACGCTGGGTAATGCAGGCGTATCAAGGTTAAGGAGGCCGTGGGAGCTATGAGTAGGATGAGTAGGGGTAGAGCGACCAGGCCTGACACGATTTCGATAAAATTTGGAAGTGCATGAGGAAAGCAGGTTTGGAGTGGTTGACTAGGTTGTTGAACGTTATTTTTAAGGCGAAGAGCATGCCGGATGAGTGGAGGTGGAGTACGGTGGTCCCGCTGAATAAGAAAAAGGGGTAATATCTAGAGTTGTAACAATTATAGGGGTATCAAACTACTGAGTCATACTATGAAAGTGTGGGAAGATGGTGGTTGAAGCAAGGTTGAGGATGACGATGTCCGTTTCCAACAACCAGTTTGAGCTCATGTCGGGGCGTTCCTAGAGAAGTTCTTTGGAGATGCTTGGAGGCAAAAGGCTTATCGGCTCCCTACATTATGGCGATTAAAGACATATATGATGGGGCAAAGACTCGGGTTAGGACAGGAGAAGGCTACTCTGAGGCTTTTCCGGTTGTTATGGGATTACATTAAGGTTTTGCGCTTAATCCGTTCTTATACGCCTTGGTGATGGATGTGTTAACACACCATATTCAAGGGGATGTGCCATGGTGCATGTTATTCATCGATAACATAGTTTTGATTGATGAGTCGTAAGCAGGTGTTAACACGAGGCTAGAGGTTTGGAGACAAGCTCTTGAATCTAAGGGTTTCAAGCTTAGTAGGACGAAGACAGAATACCTGGAGTATAAGTTTAGCGCTGAACAGGGGGTAAGTGGGTGTGGATGTGAGGCTTGAATCACAGGTCACCCCGAGTAGAGGCAGCTTCAAGTACCTTAGGTAGGGGTGTGCATTCAAATCGGTTTATCGATAAATCGAATCGATTATTTGTTATCGGTTAATCGATAAATGAAATCGTAAAAATCGAAACCTTATTGAAACGATAACGATAAGCATATATACAAATTGATAATCGATAAGTAATTATCGATAAAGGTCAAAATCGAATCGATAAATCGAATGCACACCCCTTATTATTTCATCTACCACATTTAAGGAATGATCATATTTAAAGTTAAAGGGAATGAAGTTCAAATTAATGGAAAATAGAATTAGCAGTGATGATGTATTTTTTTTAATAATGTTGTAAGTGTTGGTGGCATATATTTGATCCCTTACTTTAGTTTCGTTGCATGTCTATTGACATAATTTTTATGTTATAAACAATGTTCATCTTATTTTAGCTTCTTTTTGTCCATATTAGTTAAGCGTATTTAAAGCTATATACTTTCCGTGGAATCCCACCAATTTTCTTATTGGTGTAATCGATAACCGAATCGATAAGCCCCAAAAATTAATAAATCGAAATCGAAAAAATCGAAACCTTATTGAAACGATAACAATAAGCATATGTACAAATCGATAATCGATAAGTAATTATCGATAAGAGTCAAAATCGAATCGACAAATCGAATGCACACCCCTAACCTTAGGTCGGTTATCCAGGGAAGATGAGAGATCAACGAGGATGCCACACACTGTATTGGGGTAGGATGGATGAAGTAGAGGTTAGCATCTAGGGTATTATATGATAAACGAGTGCCATTGATACTCAAAGGTAAGTTCTACAAAGCGGTAGTTCGACCGGCCATGATGTGTGGGGCTGAGTGCTGGCCGTTAATAAATCACATATCCTGACGATGAAGGTAGCAGAAATGAGGATGTTGAGGTGGATGTGCGGGCATACTATGATGGATAAGATTAGGAATGACGATATGCGGGTGAAGGTGTGCGTGGCTCCCATTGATGATAAAATGCGGGAACGAGGCTCGGATAGCTCGGGCATGTTTAGAAGAGAAGCCCAGATGCTCCGGTAATGAGATGCGAACGACTGGTTGTGAAGGGCACAAGAAGAGGTAGAGGACGGCCTAAGAAGTATTGGGGGGAGATGATTAGGTAGAATATAGCGATGCTTCAGATTTCCCATGGCATGACACTTGATAGGAACACGTGGAGGTAGAATTTTAGGGTTGTAGGGTAGGAGGTAGTTGAGTCTTGCCTTATATTATGCGTTTGTGAGTCTGATTTGGTAGATATACTATTTCGCTTTTGTTTTGTATCTTTCTTCTTGGTTACATGTTGTTCCTATTTTTCATATTAATTTTTTGTGTTACTGATATGGTCCCTTTTGTCTTTTTGTCTTTTTGAGCCGACGGTCTTTCGGAAACAGTCTCTCCACTCCTTAGTGGTAGGGATATGGTCTGCGTACACACTACCATTCCCAAATCTCACTAGTGAGATTTCACTGGGTCATTGTTGTTGTAATTTTATGTCTGCAACATTAAATTAATTTTTTTTTCTTGACCTAAGACCGAGCATTTCTCTCTGTTAAATTGTAGCATCACCTAATTAAAAAGTTTAAATCATTTATTAAATTGATCTATTTATTTTTGCAACATTTCTTGTTGAATAACTAGCAACTTTAGATCTGCCTCTGATCAATTACTGTCTACAATCAGACTGGTAATGACTAGCTTTTGATCATGAACTCGAGTGTAGCTGAATATACCTTGTATTGACTAGTGATGCTGGCCAAAATAGAGGTTTATCTCTAGCCACGTTAACTGAAAGTCAATGGGCTTTACTCAAGTATTAGACGGACTGGGCCGAAAGCTTTTATGTGGAATAGTGAGCCCATAAACAGAGACCGTAGCATCCACGATTCTTAGAGAGCGTGAGTTTATCAGAATAAAATATTATTTGTCACATGTGGCGTCTCTGTCAATAACAAAAACCTGAACAGAAGAATGACTCAAACACAACAAGAGAGACATAGTGAAGAAGAAGAAAAAGATATGAGAGGTCTAACAACATCTTTACAATCAAAGCATTGGCATCCAACAGCCCAAAACAACCTCAAAAAATCAGAAAGCAACAATCTTTACAATTACCCATTTCAATTTAATGTCAACAACAACAACAACCCTTTATCAAGAAAAGTAAAACCCATATCTTGTTTTGCTTCAGAAAACCCAAATCAACCAATCTTGAAAGAATCAAAGCCACCACTAGTAGTAGTTGGATCAGCCAATGCAGACATATATGTGGAAATTGACAGATTACCAAAAGAAGGGGAAACAATTTCAGCCAAAACTGGTCAAACATTAGCAGGTGGAAAAGGTGCAAATCAAGCTGTTTGTGGTGGAAAACTTTCATACCCAACTTTCTTTATTGGTCAAGTTGGTGAAGATGCACATGGGAAGTTGATTACTGAAGCATTAAAGAATGGTGGGGTGTATTTGGATTACCTCACTACTGTTTCTAACGCTCCTACTGGACATGCTGTGGTAATGCTTCAGTCTGATGGGCAGAATTCAATTATTATTGTTGGTGGTGCTAACATGTCTTGTTGGCCTGAAAATTTATCTGATGAGGATTTGGGGATTGTGAGGAATGCAGGGATTGTATTGCTCCAAAGGGAAATCCCAGATTTTGTTAACATTCAAGTTGCAAAGGTTTGAGCTTTGGATTTATTTATGATTTGTCTAAAGCAAAATATAATTAGTCTGCCCCACTCTTAAACTAGGGGTTGATTTAAGTTTCTTCACTATTTCTCTTAAGTTTTCTTAATCTTTATGTTATTTTATGAAATTGAGGCTATCCTTGATGAATTATTATCTCCGTAAGTAAATAAAGGTAGATTATAACAATGTGTTTTAGTTGCATCCAAGTTGCAAAGGTGTGACGTTTGGATTTACTTTTGATTTCACTAAGGCTTGATTCGTTTAGGCGAAATTTGATTAGTGTGTGGACTGTCAAACTAATGTTCAACTTATATTTCTTCACTATTTCTCTTAAGCTATCCTAATTTTTATGTTATTTTGCTGAAATTGAGGTTCTCTTTTTGAGGAAATATTATCTCATTTAAGTAAAGAAAGATTAGATCATAATAATGCGTTTCCTTACTTACCTTTTTCTTGTCGTAAATAAGAATTCGCCTTGGAGCAAAAATATCAAATAGGTGGGATATCCTTATTAATGGTACCTTTGATGAACTGGGGACACTGTCAGATTATCAATTTTAATTGTGATTATCATGTATTGAGAATTTAATGATATATCGTTCTAGTAAATGAAAAAAGAGAAAATTTATTCTCATTCATTTTATGACTCTTTTTTCATTTTGGGGCATACTAAAATACTATTCCATTGATGTATTATTTAATACAACCTTCAAGAGTTCAAATTTATCTAGCTATTCAAATTAATCTCTCATATGGTATTTTCTTTATGAAGCTAACTCTTCAAACATGATTTTAATATTTCTTCTACTACTAGTAATATAATACACTAGGCAATTACTCTCCTGAACTCCACGTCTAGTCAAACATACATATATATATATATATATATATATATATATATATATATATATATATATATATATATATATATATATATATATATATATATTTTGTGTGTGTGTGTGTCAAGTGTCTTTCATTGATATGCTTCTTTAAGCGTCTTGGTATCTTCAGGCTGCCAGGAATGCACATGTTCCAGTTATTCTAGATGCGGGTGGTGTGGATTCTCCAATCCCTCTAGAGCTTCTTCGTTTTGTTGACATTTTGAGCCCAAATGAAACCGAGCTGGCTCGCATAACAAAAATGCCAACAGAAAGTTTCGACCAAATCAGCAAGGCAGTGGAGAAGTGCTATGAAATGGTTTGTTTTAACATGCCTATTTTGTTTTTATTGCCTAAAGCTTGCATCCTAAGTCTTAGGACACGTTATTGCAGTGGTTCACTTTGATTTAGACTTTATCATTAATCCAAAACAACTTGCTAAGTTAAATTTTCCGAGTCCGTGTTGAGGTGTTATGGTTACCCCCTTATTGATGTTGCAAAATGTAAACGTCCTGTTAGTACTTTTGCTAGGTGAGTCTAAATAGCTGGTACATGGCATTTCTTCTCCTCAGAAATATGATGGCCTAGTACTTTATTGTTTGTGTTCTCCAGTTTGGTGCACTTACACAGCAGGACATTTTGTAAATTTGTGGTTATCTCAGTTTTCATTATGTAGGATGATACTTATATTCTGTTTTGTCTCCCAGGGAGTTAACGAAGTTCTTGTTAAGCTTGGATCCAATGGATCTGCTCTTTTCACCAAAGGAGAGGAACCCTTGCGGCAGCCCATTATAAAAGCTGCAAAAGTCGTTGATACAACTGGAGCTGGTGACACTTTTACATCTGCTTTTGCAGTGGCCTTGGTTGAGGGGAAATCCAAAAAGGAATGTTTGAGATTTGCGGGTATGAATGCTGCTGCTTTCTCCTAGTTTTTGCTTCTTAGCTACCTATTTGACAAAGCGTTCTGCACTTACAGCTGCAGCAGCTTCTCTATGTGTTCAAGTGAAGGGAGCAATCCCAAGCATGCCCGAGAAGAAAGCAGTTTTCAATCTTCTCCAGTCAGTTTGAAGACTTTGAGTTTCCTTTATCGAGGCCCTTGTACATAAAAATAAGAGGTAGTCTTCAGATGCTCTTTTTCATGCTTAAAACAACTTTAGTGGTAGATCAACTGATTGGAATGTGTGAGGATTATATTGGTTGGTGCTTTACCCTAATCTAGGAGAAAAAAGAAATGATAAGACGGTTGGAAAAGGCAGTCTCCTGGGAAGGAAGTGAACAAGAGAGTAAACTCAAATGATAACTTGAACGATGTTTCACATTGACAATTATGTGACATGATAATGTTTTCTTCACAATGTAGGCATATATTTGGGTGCCCAAATAAGTTAAAACTGAAAATTAGAACTTAGAAGAAAGATGAACAACAAATTAAATCTGAACTTTTCTTAAACTCTGGCATTAATGAAATCTGAAGGTGCCTCATCCTGTCATATGTGCCTGTTGTATTTGGTTCACTCAAATCTGCAGTTCTGGGTATTGAGACAGAATTTCTTCGCATTAGTAACACGACTCCTTTTGTTTCTTGAAATGAAGTTTCTCAGGTTAATGAGTTAAAGTTCCGACTTTTTGTTTTCATGAAGAGGTGAGCAATTACTATCTTTGTGTCTCATTCACTTTTCCTTTTTCATTTGTTCTTTCTGTGCTAAACATTTTTTGACTTCTCTTTTTTTACGCCATCATACTTGTGCATCTGATATAATTCAGGACTGCTATGGATAATTGGTTAACTTTGGGAAGGATCACTAATCTGCCTATTTTGCTGCTGATGCCTAATCTGATACTGCTGTGAAATGCTTATTCTACCTTTAGTTAAAAAAAAAAAAAAGAAAAAAACTTGTGGTGTAGTATCCTTTTCCATGAGTAACTTCAGGTAGCCGGTTAGCATAGCTGTGCCCTCTGTGCCAGGGAACTAACCAAGCAGGGGGCATAGTGTTTATTACTTGAGAGTTTTCATTACTGATTGACAAATTTGAGTGACGTTTGACTGCTTTTGAGGGTTTAAATGAGCTTCATCTTGTTCCTGACTGATTTTGCCAATATTGTGCGTTCGTTTTATTTTGAGTTTGATTTAATCAGATGGTCCAAACAATATGCTATTCTACCAATAGATCTTCATACCTAGAAGGCTAGAAAAAGGAAAATGTGCCTTCACATCAACCTTAATGCCTTAGGAATTGTAGGTGAACACAGGCTCATTGTTGTTGGGTTGCACATCTCTGACTTTCAGTTTAAAGGTTCTTCAGGGACATAATTTGAGCTCCCAGTCTGTTTCTAACAAGTTAATATACATTATTACTAGATGAGTATAGTGGAATTTTCTCCTTTCCTTCTTTTCTTTGAGCTGATGGTTTTTCGAAAACAGCCTCTCTGTCCTATCGGGGTAGGGGTATGGTCTGCGTATATATTACCCTCCCCAGATCCCACTCTGTGGGATTTTAGTGGGTAGTTATTGTTGTTGTTGTTGTTGTTGTCGAGTATAATGGAAATCAATTCCTTAGAGCAAGACTTGGTTATTCCTTCGACAATGTTAGCTGTTTATGGGTTTGAGGTTCAAATTTATAGTAAAAATAGCACGTGCTAGCCAGTTATGATGGAACTCCAACACGCGAAAAGTTTCAGCATAATATACTGGAAATTGGAGCACCTGCGTATGAACTTCTAGCATAATATGTTGGATCGGTATATTATACTGGAGTATTTTTTTGAGTTTGCACAGTGTTTTTGTTCAGATTTATTTTTACATGAAAGTGACTAAATTTTGATTATTTTTTAAATTGTGGCTATTTTTGAATGACCATTTGTAAATCTTGGTACCCATAAAGGCTTCAAAAAATTATAGAAAAGTTATCATAACTTTGGCATATTCAGGTGTTAATGAGATTTCTTTTCTTGAGAGAGTTTTTTGTATTGGTAAGCGAAGGCAATAAACACTTGTTGATTTCGTTACTTATACCTAAATTTTGGTGGGTAGAGTTGGTCAGTATTTGTATTGGTGGTGAGGCGTGGATCTAGTGAATAAGCTTTGGGTTCATCTAAAAGTTTTGACTTAGATGGTTATTTTGTCTGGTTTTCCACCCGGTGATCGGTACCCACATTGAAGTCTGATTAAATTCGGATTCGCATTGGGAAGTCCCAAATTGGGAGTAAAGCGCTCCCTAACAAAGGCGACTTCATACTCAGATACTTGAACTCGAGACCTCTGGTTAAGAATGAAAGAGTACTTATCCACCACAACCCTTATTGGTGACTTAGATGGTTTATATGTGAGGGAGACAAAGCTCATTAAAATACGTCAGAAAGAGTAGATTTTAAGGATGTCAAAAGGGTGTGGTAGAATTCCAGATCCAAAGCAATAAAGTTAAATTCTATGTCTATATTTGTTAACGAAAGTAACGTTTAGTTGATGTTAGAGATAATTTTATCCATGGTCATTGAATTTTTGTGTTTGTTACTCAAAAGTTACTTTTTTTCTTTTTTACATAAAATTATTTAACTTTTTATTGATTAAAAAAGTCATTTTTCTTTTTTTTGTTACACAAAAGTCATTTTACTTTACTCTAGTTATCACAGGTCATATTTTTGCTTGAAAAGTTCATTATGCCCTTGATATTATATAAACCTTCATATTTATGTGATACCTTCTATATTATATATTATATAATATAGTTTAACTATATATTTTATTTATAAATAAATAAAATTAATATTATTTATTTATTATTTTTATAATATATTTGTATATTTAAATTTATCTTAACTTTAATTCCAAGATATATTTGTAGCGTTATAAAATAACTTTTTTTCAGCATTTCTTTTTTTTTTTTAAGTTTAATTGATCAACCAAAGTTGGTCGGTAATTTTCGATCGACTTTGGCCGGTATGCCGTTACGACCTTCAAATACCAATCATGTGTTAATGGTTGTATTTGGATGATTATTTGCCATTACACCAACTTTGGTCGATTTTTTTTGGATTTTTTTTTTTCGAATTTCTAGTAATGTAATTTCTCAAATAACAAATTGCCCAGTAAATCTCCAAGAAAATATCCCAGCTAAATTCGCATGTAGTACCTCGAGATTTTTCACATAAACAATATCAAACAATTCAATTACAAAGTATGATGGAGGTGTAGTTTATGGGAAATTTTAATAATAACCAGATTTTCAATCTGATTTTGTAATTGAATTGTTTGATATTGTTTTGATTAGGTGTGGAGTGGAGTGGCTGTCCAAGTTGTTCAATGCGATCTTCAGGTCCAAGAAGATGCCAGAGGAGTGGAGGTAGAGCACATTTGTGCCTGTGTATAAGAACAAAGGTGATACCCAGTGTTGCAATAACTATAGAGACATCAAATTACTAAGCCACACCATGAAAGTATGGGAGCGGGTGGTTGAGGCGATGGTGAGGGCGATGACGTCTATCTCTGTGAACTAGTTTGGTTTCATGCCGGGTCGCTCCACCACAGAAGTTATCCACCTTGTTAGGAGATTGGTGAAAAAGTTAAGGGACAAGAAGAAGGACTTGCACATGGTGTTTATCGACTTGGAGAAGGCGTACGATAAGGTTCCTAGAGAGGTGTTATGGAGGTGCCTGGAGGCGAAGAGCGTGCCGAAGGCCTACATTAGGATGATTAAGGATATGTATGATGGCGCTAAGATGAGGGTTAGGACGGTGGGTGGCGACTCAGACCACTTCCCGGTGGTAATGGGGCTTCACCAAGGATCGACGCTCAGCCCCCTCCTATTTGCTTTGGTGATGGATGCTCTAACACGTCATATCCAAGGAGACGTGCCATGGTGTATGCTATTCGTTGACAATATTGTCTTAATACACGAGTCGAGGGTCGGTGTTAATGAGAGGTTGGAAGTTTGGAGACAGATCCTCGAGTCAAAGGGTTTCAGACTAAGCAGGTCTAAGACTGAATACTTGGAGGGTAAGTTTAGCTCCGAGTCGAGCGAAGAAGAAGTTGGTAGGGACGTGAAGCTTGGTTCCCAGGTCATTGCCAAGAAGGACAATTCAGATATCTTGAGTCGGTGATTCAGGGAGACGAAGAGATCGACGGGGATGTCACTCACCGTATAGGGGCCGGGTGGTCGAAATGGAGGCTTGCGTCGGGAGTCTTGTGTGATAAGAAAGTGCCACATAAACTCAAGGGAAAGCTCTATAGAGTTGTGGTTAGACCTGCCTTGTTGTATGGGGCAGAGTGCTGGCCGGTTAAGAACTCTCATGTTCAGAGAGTGAAGGTAGCGGAGATGAGGATGCTCGAGTGGATGTGCGGGCACACCAGGTTAGATAACATTAAGAATAAAATTATTCGGGAGAAGGTTGGGGTGGACCTAGTGGATGAGAAGATGCGGGAAGCGAGGCTCGGGTGGTTCGGGCTTGTGCAGAGGAGAAGCCCCGATGCCCCGGAGAGGAGTTGTGAGCGGCTGTCGGTGATTGGCCCTAGTTGAGGCAGAGGGAGGCCAAAGAGGTATTGGGGAGAGGTGATTAGGCGGGACATGGCTATAATGCGGATTTCCGAGGACATGGCCCTTGATAGGAAAGTCTGGAGGTCTAGTATCAAGGTTTTAGGATAGAGGCTTCTATTATTTCACGGGGTAGGGCTGGGTCGGGGGGGAGGGGGTTTCGATAGGCTTGGTGTAGTATATTACATGCCATTCTCTTTTTGGTTATGGTTCTGTAAGTATTTCTGTGACTACTCCTAAAATTACTAATGCCTTTTGTCCTTGTTATTGCTTTGTTTACTTTGTCCTTTTATATGTCAGGTTTTTGTATGGTTTATTCTGAAGTCGCTAATGCATTTTGTTTTTATTTTTGTTTTTTCTTTTCTTTTCTCGATCTTTCGTCGAGGGTCGATTGAAAACATCCCCTTTGCCCTATTGGGTAGGAGTAAGGCCTGCGTATATATTACCCTCCTCAGATCATAACCTACCCTGTGAGATTATACTGGATAGTTGTTGTTGGTGTCTTGAACCAGTCGGACTGGTCAATTAGCTTTAACCTATATTATCTCAATCAACTTTGGTGGACATCAATATCCTTTTTGGGCCATATCAAAATATGCTTGGTCACAATATGCCATACAAACAGTGTTATATCAGCCCAAATATTTTATTACCTAAATTTTTCTTCCTTTGTTTTTTGGTAAAGGTGACCTGTACCAAAGCCGCTCAATTGCAGAGACGTGAGAAAAAAGATGGGCCAAATTATGGAGGGATAATTTGGTAAACATAAATTTTAGTAAGGGTTGTCCTAACAAATACTATTATTTTGTTGATGCTTCTAGTTCTATGACACTGCATTTTTCTACTTCCTCTTCACATCAAAACTTTAGGACTTCTTTTACTATTCAAAAGTAACTCATTTTTCTCATTCATCAGTAAAACAATATTTTATTACTAAAAGGTCATTCGTGGATATCTTTTAGGTGCTGATAGTGTTAAAAAAAGGGTTTTCACATGGTGTCCGGTATTAATATTGATGTCCAACAAAATTCGGATTCGTGCCAGGAAGGAGTAAATTGCTCCCTAATAAAGGACGACTACATACTCAGGGTTTGAACGCGAGATCGCTGATTAACAATAAATAATTATTTATTACTCCACCACAAATTTTTATTGTGATAATTAAAATTATTTATGGTTAATGTATGTCAAGTATACCATGCCATCTCCAATCTCTTGATTGAGGACTCCTTTCCGACTTTAACTAGGTGGTAGGTACACTGATTTAGCTTAGAGTTAAATATACACCTATTGTAACCAAAAATTAATGGGTATAGTAATATTTCATACCTAACCTATAAAAATTTGTATCATTCTCGCCACGTTAAATTCATGCAGATATTGAGGCAATATGAGATGTACCAAAGCCGCTCAATTGCATAAAAGAAAGTAACAGATTAGCGGTTGCTTATGTTTTTGCCTGTCATGTCATTTTATAAAGGGCAAATGCAATGATTTGGCTAATAAAACACAAAGTGAATAACGTGCTCTTTTTTTTGTTTGTTATTGGCAACGTTGGAAAGAAAGAAAGACGTCAAACTTTTGAATTGGAGTTTTTAAAAAAACCAAGTCCAAAATATCAGTCGTAAAGCCTTGGGAAAGGTCCAATTATTTCCGATATAACTCACGCATGGAAGACCTTTTGGTTGGAATATTACGAACAGTTGGGTGGACTCGATAATCAAATCCGTAACGGGAAATTTTCGTTGAAAAACTCTCTCTTTCTCTCCTCTCTCATACCTTTTTTGTTATGAAAAGTTGTGCAAATACAACGGCAGCCTATTTGGAGAATTTCTGTTTTTCCCAGGTAAGACGAGTCAAACGAATACTCCCTTCGAGTTTAATTGAATTTTTTTGGATATTTTTATATATATCAAGAAATTTATTTTTTAACATTAATTAATAATAGAATTGATCATATCAACCTTGATTTGTTCATTAAATAAATAATAAATTTTAGGTTTTTTCCTTCAATGGCAATTTTGAAAGAAAAAAAGTTAATTCATTCTTGATATCTAAGAAATCAAATATGGTGAACAAAAGAAAATAGCCAAATGTAAATTTTGGAGAAAAATAACTGTAATTCTAATATGAGCTGAAATACTCGTTTTCTCTCTCTTGTATTCAATGCTGAGAATGTAAGTGTATTTTTATACAAAATAAA